>OX638135.1:72308417-72433959 GCA_951804985.1 Dryomyza anilis
ACACCTCCTCACACGGTGGAAGGACGCCTGCAGTAAGTAACTGCCCACGATCATTCATAGACCCGATTTTATAGCGATTCATAAACGCAATTTACTCGTCTCGATTTATATTTTTACTATCAATCGGACATTTTAATTTTAGTCCACGCAAAGTATACGGAGCACAAAAAACGCTAACAGCAAACGGTATGACGCAGATAACTTTTGTAAGAACCTTTAAGTTCCCTGAAAAACGATAGTCGCAAAAATAACAATTCGTATTTTGTTCTAGTTGGGAGACTTGTATTGAGACTTGAACAGTGTTGTAATATATAAATACATATATAAATATTTTTGGAAAGAAATACTGAAAATAAAATAATAATTAAATTTGTTTTTTTTATTAATTTTTATTAAAAATCTTTAAACATGTACAGTGCGAATTATAGGTAAAATGAAAAATGCCAAATTCTGTTAGAAAATAGAAACACTTATTTTTTATTTGTGGTTTTTTACACATTCGTTTTAGAAATTATATACTGCACTATTAAATTATATATTATACTTGTTAATATTTGTACTTTTGGTAACACAATTTATATATTTATTTGATTTACAAATTACAAAATTATTACCGATACGAACACGTTTTCTCAACGAACAACAAAAGACACGTACGCAAAAAATGCTGGTTAGCGAGTGTCAACCAGGGTTGGGCGAGATTGTTTACAATGGTAGATTACACGATTGTCTACATGTAGACAATTACATGTACACAATCTCTAAAATACATGTAGACAATGTATACTATCTACACAATGTATACAATTCATAAATATTTGTATTTTGTAGTGATTTATTGAGTAACGAATTAATTTCTATATATAAATAATATTTTCTATATATATATATATATATATATATATATATATATATATATATATATATATATATATATATATTTATACACAATAATAATAATAGGTTGGAACTACAGTCCTATAAGAACTTAGGCCGAGCTCTCTCACCATTTTGAGCTGTGCGTGTTATATTTTTACTCAAAGTGGTGGGACAGTTTATTGTCGAATCCGAACGGCGGGTGAGAGCTTTTCGTAGGCAATGTTTTACTCTCGTAGGTTTGCCATTTACTGCCGAGAGGTATATATATATATATATATATATATATATATATATATATATATATATATATATATATATATGTATAAATATATATATATTTATATCTATATATATATATATATATATATATATATATATATATATATATATATGGAACAAAAACATAACAAAGAAAGTGAAAAAGAGAAAGAAGGTAATGGTCTTGAAACTTATTTATGAGGAAGTCAATGATCGCGATCGCCCCCTGCAGCGGTGCCAACCAGAGAAGCGGCGACTGATGGAGCAGTGGGCAATAGTGATGTTGTAGAAACCCTACTTGGCAGATGCCCGGTGATTATAAACGCAGCGATAGCTGGGACGAACCATGGTAAGTCTGAAAAGAATTTCGTAAAATTAGGCGGCAAGATCAACGAGCTGGTCGATTTTCTTTATGGACGCACCAATGTTCATAAGGGAATCGTTGCGTGCGCGCGGGAAATACAGGCGATGTTCATGCAAATTGCAGATGACTTAAATTGTGGGCCTTCGAATACCCACAAGGAAGTCCTGGTTAACGAGGTTATACCAACCGTTAGACTCACGGGAACTCCAAAGCGGAGAAGCGACCCCCTTAGTCCAAAAGGCAACAAGCCAAAGAAGATGAAGGAAACAAGTCCACAGAAGATGGTAAAAGATGACATACCTAGTAAAACAACTGGCAGAACATCGAGGGACAAGCCAGATGAAGCTAAGGATGAGTCAAACTCTAAATGGGTAGAAGTGGGCCCCAAACCAAAGAAAAGAAAGCGGCCTGCCCCAAAGCGTTCTGTCCGAAGGAAGCCTGCCCGTCCGGACGCCCTTGTCATCCAGACTTGTGGAAAAACGTCGTATGCTGACATACTCCGAAAAGTTAATAGTGATCCCAAATTAGAAATTCTTGTTCAAAACGTCAGGAATATCCGCAAACCAGCGAAAGGCGAATTGCTCCTGGAGCTTAATAAACCTGTCCACCAGAATACATGTGAATTCAGGCATACTATCGATGAGGTCACTATCACATGAAGTGGTTACTGAGCTCAAAGATATTGGCGAGGTTACATCTAAAGAAGAGGTTTACGGGGCACTTATAAAACAAGACGAGATGTTTAAAATGCTGCAGATGTCAGCAATGAAATCGTTGAGGAAAGCCTATGGCGGCACGCAAAAGGGCAATTGTTGGATTGAATGCTGACTTGGCAACTCACCTTGTAAAGGCTGCGAAGAAACGTATTGGATGTGTCGTAAGTCGAATTCGCAAAAGAATACAACCAAGAAGATGCTTGGACTTTGGGCATTTAGCAACAAATTGTAAGAGCCCAAATGACTACTCCAATAATTGCATACGGTGTGGTGAAGACGGACTCAAGATAAAGACGTGTGTGAAAAACCCGTTGAATCTCAATCATTGCCGAGCAGCCCAGGATCTCCTCAAACAGAGTGTGCGTGAGTTGTACAGCAGTGAGCCGCACAGCAACGTTGATACAAGTAGGTGGGTGGCAGTTGCAATACATCAGCAATATGGTCCGTCAACAATAGAGTACTGCAGGACACAATGAAAACCCAACAAGGTGGCTTTTGTTAAGAGTCAGTGTTATGACAGTCACTCTTATCGTGGCAGTTCATTGATATTTTCTTAGTGGGTATTTGCTCTTGCTAAATATCAATTACTATCTTTTAAAATAATAATATCAATTGAATTATTTTTGTTGTTAAAACAAAAAGTGAATGATGTTGGTTTGATGACCCACTAAATTGTCGTTGCCAAAATAAGCGTCGACAATGTTGTTAGTCAGCAATTGTAACTATAAACCAAATTCGCAGCAGCGTCAAGTTGCTAGCTTGAAGAAAATAAGCACGTGGTTCAATTTGTTTGTAAACAAAGATGACTTCAATTCAATGACTTTGCCCAATTATTTTTCTAGGCTGAAGCAGCAAAAGACAGTAGAAAAGTAGCATTGAAACTTAGATTAAGTATTAGTATATAAGCTATAGTTATTTAGTTTTTAAGTTAGTTCTTATTAAATTAAGAAGTTAGTTCATAAGTTGAACAGAAAAAAAAAGAAATAAAAAGTTATATCAAAAGAATGAACTGGAAATTAAGTAAGTGTTGTTATTCATTAGATGTCTTGTTTTAGGTGATGAAATAGGGACATTTAACATTGGCGCAGCCGGTTTTAGAACCAAAAACAACCGCTCTAGATGGAAGATAAAAAAATTTTAAAGATATTTTTTAACATAAATAGTCAATAATTTAAATAAAATCTAATTTTGGTAATTTAAATAATTTTGTTGGAAATGAAATCTTAACTGATATTTTTAATGGAAGCCCTACAATGAAAATTAAAAAAAACACAACATGTAACAACAAAATTAAATGGATAAATTGGACGAAATAAAATATATCGTATTGTAGTGAGTATTGAGGAAAACAATGAAAACATGGTGTAAACAAATAATAAAATTTTTAAATAAATAAGGAAAATCTGTCGAGAAAAATCTGAAGTTAAATAGAAATTCACTAGTGATACCAGTAATATTGAGAAAGTTAATTTCCTAGATTTTAAAATGAGTATCCAGCATATTGCAAAGACCGTGAACCATTTGGTTCGGATGTTCTCAGGCACGGATTCCAATGATCGGCCCTTGAAGTATGTAGATTCATAGAAGGATGTGATTTAGCGGTAAAGGCTACGAAGGAAACTGTGTAACAAGAATTTATATCATGTGTTAAGTTAAGAATGTATGGAGACGCATTTTAACAAGTTAACGGAATTCAATTTAGCAGATTAGATGAATTATATACTCTAATAAAGCGAACATATCTTAAAACCATAACATTAGACTCAGTGATAAATGATATAAATCATGCCTATCAAAGATCCACGGAAGAAATTAGACCTTTTGCAAGACGCCTAAATGTCCTGAAAACAAAGGCGGTGGAATTAATAAAAGAAAAATATAACGGCACAGGGGACGAGGCAATGTTAATAGAACTGGACAAATCCACATTAAAGACTTTTAAAGTAGGTCTTAAAGACAGCACACTAAAATACACATGCTAAATAATAAGTCAAACTCACTACATTCACTGATAGAGGAAGCAGGAGAAACGTTGGAGATAATACAAAGTGGGCGTGTAATAGAAACAATACAGAATGCCCCAGAGGTGCACTATAACAGGGCCTCACAAATAACATGCGAAAAAATTGTTATAGGAAACAATAGTGGATCATTTGGGCACGAAATGCTCGCAAACGAAAGGGATAAAGTTGTTCCAACATGTTTATTTTGCGGGAATGACGGACATACGAGGGACGAATATATCAGTCGGAAAAACATGCCTTACTGTCAAGAATGTGGCAATTACGGCCACGAAACGAGCCTTAGATGTGCAAATAATGAACCGGAGGCGGAACCGGAGCAAAACTATACGCGTATACAACAAACAATAAATTACGATTACAATGATGGCTACTAGAATAATACGCAAGCCAATCATAGGAATAATAATGTTCGAAGATATAATAACAACAATAATTGGGTTTATCATAATGAAAATAGAAATAATAATTATAATAACAATAACAATAATAATAATTATCGGAATAATAACCGTAATTATAATAATAACAATTAAAATAATTTCAATAAAAACAATAATAATGGAAATAGATATAGTAATTATCGGAATAATAGTAGTACTAATAATAATAATAATAATGGGAATAGTAGTAATAATAATTATAATAATAATAATAATCAGGATTTAAATAAATGCAAGAATTGGGCATACGTTAGAAAACTGTTATGCGAAGAGAGATTTTGAGTCTACCAGCAACCGGGTAAACTGTTAGGGGCCCAGAATAGGCCAATAATCTGGGAACCCAAGACAAATTGCGAAATCAGGACAAAGAAGATAGGAATTGTGAATCAGACGCCGTGAGCGGCAGTGGATACGTTCGCTATCAATGGTAGGAAAATAGTAGATAATTTTATTTCACTAATTGTATTAACGTTGAACGTTTTCGGTATAGTAGCATTAACAGCAAAAAATAATGTGTATGATTGCATAATAAATAGGATATGTATAGAAGAAAATAAGAAGATATTAAATGATCTGATTACTTCAGGAATTGATAGTATAAATAAAAATATTAGTAAATATATTGAAAATATTAAGGAATTAAAATTAAGTTTATATACAAAATCAAAGAAAAATCGCATTATTTATAGCAGACATGGGGAATTCAGACAGATATCAAAATTAAATGATATCTTTATAGAAATTCCTTGTAAGGAAGCGAAAAATGGGAAACTAATATTACTCGTAGATTCTGGTGCAGACTCTAGCTTGGTAAAGTGGAGTGCATTTGATAATAAACTAGAGAGAAATTTAAAAGACAGAAAAGATTTGAGCGGAGCATTTGGGGGACATGTGACCACAAGTGACCACGGATCAATTGAAATTCACCAAATGGAACATAGAAGGCTCAGTCTGACGTTACATACAATAATGCAGGATCTGGGAGTTCCGGCAGACGGTTTACTTGGACGAGACAATCTATGGAACCACGCAATCATCAATGCAGTGGAAAAGGGATTAACCTTTATAGACAGAAACAAAAATAAAATTGTAATACTACCACTCAGATCACTAGATGAAATAAATAAAATATTATACAGTGAAGAAATAAAAATAACAGCAAGATCTAAAGGTATCGCCAGATTACCACTACGAACCAAGATCCCCGTAGTAATAATTCAAAAACAAGAAATTTCGCCAGGAGTTTATATCGGAGAAACCATATCAAATGTGAGAAAAAATAGTATTTACGTTTCAGTGTTAAACTCAACAGAAAAAGATATAATATTGAATAAGAACATTCAGCTCAAATTTTCAAATTATAATAAATTTATGGAACCAGTGAGTGACACAATGAATAGCGTACAAATCATAAACATACGACACAGAATATGCAAACTATTTGACTCATTAAAATTGGATCCAAATGCAAATGTTGAAGAGAAGGCATCCATAGAAAAAATATGTGCGTCATACCATGATGTATTTCTGTTAGAGGGGGATGAGCTATCGTATACACCTATTTTAAAACATGAAATCCCCACAATAGACGGCCAACCTCCGATTAACCGAAAAAATATAAATTACCACATATTCACCGAGAAGAAATCAACAAACAGAAGTTATTAGACGACGATATTATTTTACCAAGCACGTCGCCTTGGAATTCACCACTATTTTTGGTGCATAAAGAGAGGCAAGGACGGACAGAAAAAATGGAGACTGGTAATAGATTTCAGAAAATTGAACGACACATCGATTAAACAAGTATTTCCAATACCTCGTATTGATGAAATTTTGGATCAATTAGGTCACAGTAGGTATTTTTCAACATTAGATCTTGCAAGCGGTTATCACCAAGTGCTAGTGGACGAACGCCACAGAGAAAAAACAGCGTACAGCACGGGCTTGGGTTATTTTGAATTTAATAGGATGCCATTTGGATTGACGGGCACCCGTTACGTTTCAAAGAATAATGATCCACATTTTAACAGAATTGCAGGGTCTTGATTGTTTCGTATATCTGGATGATATAGTGGTGTATGAAAAAAATATAATGGAGCACGAAATTAGACTATGCAAGGTGTTAGAAAAAATGAGAGAAAATAATTTGAAACTAAATACGGAAAAATGCGATTTTTTAAGGCGTGAAGTAGTATTTTTAGGGCACAAATGCACGGAATCAGGCGCAATGCCAGATCCCGATAAAATAGAATGTGTCAAAAATATTAGGAATATGGCAAATTTAACACTACCGATTAATAAACTGTTGCGGAAGGATGCCAGTTTTTAATGGACAGACAAGTGCCAGGATTCATTTATAAAACTTAAGGAAGCAATTATTTCACCTAATGTTCTAGCATACCCAGATTTTTCAAAACCCTTTGTATTGATAACTGATGCAAGTGGAGAAGCTATAGGAGCAGTGCTGTTACAGGGCGAGCCAGGTTCTGATCGACCAATCGCATTTGCAAGTGGAGCTCTAAATGACGCAGAAACAAGGTACTCAACTATTGAACGAGAATTTTTGGCAATAGTATGGGCCACAAAAAATTATAGAGCGTATTTGTTGGGGCGTCCATTCACGGTGTATACGGATCATCAACCACTGCGTGGCATAGCGAATTTAAAGGTACAAACGTCTAGCCAGCACTCTAAAAAATGATTGTAATATTACTACTATTAATGTAGTCAATTTCACGCTTTTTTTGATGATATGCTAAAATAAGTATTGCAAAAACAGATGTAGAGCGTGGTTTTTAAATGTACGCCATAAATAGTGTGTTTTTAATAATTTCATGAAATTCGCGTGTTTTTTCGCTGTCAAAGATGTATTAATACAATGAGGTACACATTGTATGTCATTTGATAAAATGTACTTAAACGGTGCAGAGATTATGATTAATTTTAATACAAATAAAATAGTTCATGTTTTATTAAGTATTTCAAAGTAAAGTGATCTAACGCAACTTTCCACAGTTATTGGACACATTCAGTTGTGTAAGTGATCCGAAATGAGTGCAAGTGTTCCTAAAACAAGATCTGTCTGTTGAAGTGGTCATGTAACTTCGCTGGATGCTACATGTCGAAGAATATGTGGATAACGTTAAGTAGCAGTTGCGTTAGATTTATTTTACAATACTGAATAAAAGTAAAATACGTCGATTATCAAGCAAAAAATAGTTATGAAAATCAACGTAAATTTGTAATTTAGTTACACTCATTCACTGAGTGATGAGTTTTTATTGAGTACCAAGTAAATACCCAATAAATGGCCTTTTGTCGAATTTTCTAGCGAGAAATAACGCTATATAAAAAGTTATTATTTTACGCAATTTTAGCGTGTTTTTTTTTTGTATTTCATTGTGATGGGATTTTACTATTATAATTGTAGGTAATCTATTGCCTACTATAATAGTAGTAAATTCACACCATTTTTTGTTAGAGTGAGGTTTAGGCACAAATTATCAGAATACGAGTTCGAAATAATTTATAAACCTGGCAAAAAGAATTTAAATGCTGATGCATTGAGTAGGATTCCACAATTAGAAACAGAAATTGCGGCAGTTCAAACCCGTTCTCAGACTACACCAAATGCAATAGATCCACACCCGGGCGTCAGCAAACCAGTCATGGACGACACGGTAACGGATATGGATGGTGAAACAATCTCGAGTCAAGTATTAACTGATCCTGAAGAAATTAAAACAGTTATTAGAGACTTTCACGAATTGCCGTTAGGGGGTCATCAGGGCACACTGAAAACATATTTTCGAATAAAAAAACAATATAGGTGAAAGGGTATGCAAAAACATATTAACATTTCAAGACGATTTTTCAAAATATATGTGCTGTGTAGCAAGGTAGCAAGGCAAGCACAGTGGCTAAAGCATTTTATGATGCAATTATAACACGCCAAAATATTCCAAAAATGCTAGTAACTGACAATGGCTCTAATTTCGTGTCAAAGTTATTTTCTGATACATGCAAATTATTGGGTATTAAAAAAATGCACATTACACCTTATCACCCACAGGCCAAAGGATCATTAGAACAAAATCAAGAAAAGGTAAAAGAAAAATTTAAAACGAGCTACGAGAAATCATTAAACCCCATTGAGTTTCAAATTGGGGAAATGATTGTAATAAAGAATCAAAATAGGAAAAATAAATTTTCAGCAATTTGGGTAGGGCCCTATAAGGTTTTGTCCGTCACTACCCCCGTGACAACGACAATATTAATAAAAGGAAAGGGAAAGAAAATACACAACAATTTGTTGAAAAATACCATAATTAGAAATTGATGTATTAATTGTTAAAGTGCGGAAATATATTTATAAGTAAATTGCGAAAAGTTTAGTACGGTGTGACAATGAATAGGAAATTTAAAACAGAAGAAAACGGTATCCAATCGCTATGTATTACTTAGGGTTAAATTACTAGCATGCGGCGGACCAAATTTAAAGATTATGAAAACAAGAAATATTAGGAAAAATATAAATAAGAAAGAATTATAAATGATAACACGAGTTTTTAAAAACTCGCGATCAAATATATTTGTACGAAATTGAGATATTGAACAAATGGCTAAGTACTGCTAAGCGTATATCACTAGCATATGAAATTTGAATTATATGTGAATTATGAATTTATGGTTGAATTATTAATTTTTAAATTAAAATATAATGAAAAGTAGATATTGATGAATTGAATTTTGAATAAATGAGGAATTATTAATTTATGTTAATTACTGACGAGCAAATAAATGACAAGTAGGTTTTTAGAGCTAGAAAATGCTCCAAATGATATATAGGAAAAATATGATTGAATTAAAAGATTAGAAATAATATTATAAATATATATATAAATACGTTTACTACGAATGAAAAATAGGTTTTTAGAGCTAGAGTATGCTCCAAAAGAGATATAAAAAATTTTGATTGAATTAATTGATTAGAGAAATATTATGAAAGTATATAAGTATTATTACTACGACAAAATGCATACACGTTTTTTTAAGAGCTAACAAATGCTCCAAGTGTTATATTGAAATTTATTTTATTAAAAAACTTGTGACAGTAATTAGATATAGTTTTATTAGAAAAATAAGTTGGCAACAATATGGCTAATCCTGCTCTTTGTGAGGGTCCAGGTAGATTCAATTCATAGACCGACAGCGTTTGAGCAGCATTCACTCATGTTCGATCGGAAAACAGATATAGGGATCTACAGGGCGGATGGAACAGTAATCACGAAATTTGTTGTAACTGACTCAAGCGAACTATTGCAGCTAACAGATGACTTCGTGTCAAGGGCACAGGGTTCATGCACAAGAAACGAACGGTTGCGGAAAACCTACGATATGCGTAAAACATACGAAAAACCTATGCGTAAAACTAAATATTAATTACTATCTTTTAAAATAATATTAAATGCATTCTTTTTGTTGTTAAAACAAAAAGTGAATGATGTTCGTTTGATGACACACTAAATTGTCGTTGCCAAAATAAGCGTCCACAATGTTGTTAGTCGGCAATTGTAACTATAAACCATATTCGCAGCAGCGTCAAGTTGCTAGCTTGAAGAAAATAAGCACGTGGTTCAATTTGTTTGTAAACAAAGATGACTTCAATTCAATGACTTTGCGATGGTCTAAATTCAATGTCATCGCGGGTTGCTGATTATGCAAGATTTGCTTTCACGGTCAGCGTTAAGAACTCGAGTTGCGGATCGAACTTGAGTTCTTTACGGAACTTGTGATTGGCTAAAATTATGCTTCTGGGCAAAAGCACCAAAATACACTGTGATTGGCCAAAATTATGTTTCTAGGCTGAAGCAGCAAAAGACACTGGAAAAGTAGCGTTGAAACTTAGATTAAGTATTAGTATATAAGCTATAATTATTTAGTTTTTAAGTTAGTAGTTATTAAATTAAGAAGTTAGTTCATAAGTTGAACAGAAAAAAAGAAATAAAAAGTTATATCAAAAGGATAAACTGGAAATGAAGTAGGTGTTGTTATTCATTAGATGTCTTGTTTTAGGTGATGAAATAGGGACATTTAACACTTTGTCCGGGTTGCTGTGTATGATATATACATGTATAGTTGTTACATCCCTCCGAGATATACAATACGCGAATTTCAGAGCATCATCTATAGCTTGACGTCCGATGCGATAAACAGAGGACCTTTATTGATCGCCGGGGATTTTAATGCATGGGCGACTGAGTGGGGCTGCCCGAATACCAATGAAAGAGGCCGGATATTGTTAGAGTCGTTCGCAATGCTGTACGTGATGATTATGAACTCTGGAAATGAGTAGACGTTTAATCGTAATGGAATAGTTTTTATAATAGATGTTGCGTTTGCCAGCACAAATATTTCGAACCGAATACAGTGGTCTATTAGTGACCATTTATATTAGTGACCATAGTGCTATAATCATGGACAAAGGAAACTATCCATTGACACCAACGTTAATGAACGCACGTAGATGGAACCCTGGAAAGCTAACACTTTTGACAAGGAACTGTTCAAAGTTTATATGAAGGATATGATTCTGATTGCTTCACCAGAAAATATGTCTGAGCAGCTTATTGACCAATTTACCCATGCTTGCAATGCCTCGATGAGGAAACATGGACAAGGTGGAATCAAACCACCGGTGTATTGGTGGAATGAGGAAATCGCCCAACTACGAAGAGACTGTATACGAGCCAGAAGAGTATATGTAAGAACACATGGTAGACAGGAAAATGATCTGCACCATCAAAAGTTTAAAGCTAAGAAGAATGCGCTGAAACTGGCTATACATCAAAGCAAACGTTCAAGTTTCTTGAACATTTGCGATGACGTTGAAAATAATCCATTTGGAATGGCCTATAAACTGGTGACAAAGAAGTTGAACTGTCTGAATATCTTATCCCCGAGTGAACCAGTAATACTCGATAGAATAGTGAATCATCTTTTCCCGCAACAAGGTACGACCTATTGGGAGAATTACAGCGGAAATGCAGTTTTTAGTTTCTCGCCCGTAACTACTGCTGAGATACTACAAGCTGTAGCAAGATTTCAGGATTGAAAAGCCCCGGGTCTTGATGGCATACCAAACATGGTATTGAAGGAAGTCGTTCGGTGTTGCCCGGATCAAGTAACGCAGTTGATAAACGCCTGCCTTCGGCTTGGATATTTTCCACCAATATGGAAAAGACAGAGACTGGTGCTGTTGCCCAAAAACAATAAGCCACTGGAGGACCCTTCATCATACAGACCACTATTTATGATAGATACGTGCGGAAAGTTGCTAGAGAGCATAGTTTGCAAAAGATTAGACTCGTACATTGACACAACAGGAGGTCTGTCTAATAACCAGTACGGCTTCAGAAAGTGTAGATCGACAATAGATGCTATAGGGGTTTTTAATACAGCTAAAGAGGCTATTGAAGGCGAAAGCTGGAGGAATGGTTCCAAGGAATATTGTGTGGTTGTAACGCTGGATGTTAAGAATACGTTCAATACTGCGAACTGGGAGAATATCGTGATTGCCTTGATCCGCTTGAATGTACCACAATATTTAGTGGCAGTAACTAGGGATTAATTCCGAGATAGAGTCCTGGTGTATAATACAGATGATGGTATGCAAGAGTATGGTATAAGAGGCGGTGTGCCACAGGGGTCTGTCCTTGGGCCGATGCTCTGGAATGTGAAGTACGATGGTGTACTGAGGTTGCTGCTCCCGGAGAGGGCTAAATTAGTGGGGTTTGCGGATGACATAGCGCTGGTGGCTGTTAGCGTCACCAATAGCAGCATTCAGCTGGTTCGATCATGGCTGAATGCAATGGGTTTAGCTTGGCTGAACATAAAACGAAGGCTGTATTGATTACTAGTCGAAAAACAGTGGAGTATATTACCCTAAACGTTGAAGAATGCTCGTACAGATCGAAGGATTACCTAAAGTACTTGGGGGTGATGATAGATAATCGTCTGTCATACCCCACCTGGAGTACATAAAAGCCAAAGCCGGAGGAACGTGTTCAGCGTTGTGTCGTATAATGCACAACACAAGATGTCCCAAATTCCTGCAGAGGAAGGTTCTAGCGGAGGTTGTGAAGAATGTCATCCTGTTTGAAGCACAAATATGGTCAGAGTCCACTAGGTTTATGACATACAGAGAAAAGATAAATTCCGTTTACAGGCTGGCGGCGCTTCGAGTGTGTTGTGTCTTTAGAACTGTGTCGCTTGTCATGGTGCCGATCGACCTGCAGGCTAAAGAGGTGAAGTATACATATACTTCAAGAGGTTCAACGAGTATTATAGATATTCTAAATATAGCGCGACTTTCGAGCGTTTCCGACTGGCAGATGAGGTGGACTGTATCTGTCAAGGGACGCATAGATTAATACCAAACATAAATGCATGGGTGAATAGAAAACATCGTGATTTAAATTACCATCTCACGCAGTTCTTGAGTGGACACGGCTGTTTCAAGTCGTACCTGTGTCGCTTTGACCACGACAGTGACCCGTATTGCCCAGTCTGTAGTGGTAATGTACGTGAAGACCCTGAACACGTGTTTTTCACCTTTCCAAGATTCGGCAGTGAAAGGGCGAGTCTGGAGCATTCGATAGAGATCAGCATCAGTGTGGAGAACATAATGGAGTTCATGTTGTCCTCTCTGGATAACTAGGAGCATGTGTGTGACTATGTAAAACTGGTTATAATGGGACTTCGTAGGTTGGAGGAGATACGAAGAAGAATATAGCACAGTGGTGAAGATGGCGACGATGAAAGCTTAGTTCGGAACCTCCTATCATAATAAATGAAGGGGGACGTAGGAATGGAAAAAAGGCGGCTGAGGTCCTGATGCATATATACTATCCGCCCTGATGAAATATTGACGTGGTTCCGGGGTGGTGTTAGTGAAGATATCGTGGGACCACTAGATGATAGTGCGCTATTACTACGTCCAATAAAAAAATAAAAAAAAATATATATATATATATATATATATATATATATATATATTGTCATTTATAAAAAATATATATACCTTAAATATAGATTTTTATAAATTTTGATTTTTGAGGAAAAAAATAATGAATTCGAACGAAAAATCGTGTATTTGAAAAATATATAATTATAGAAATTAAAAATTTAAAATTAAACTATTGACTAAAAGAGAGATAAAGAGGATACATATATTATGATTTTTTGGTAATCAGTATCAGAGATATCATTTAAATGTGGTTTAAATATCGTTTGGCCGTTGAAATATAATTTTTTGATGTTTTTAGTAAAGATAGCTTATGGGTTTTTCTGTACATTTTGTATTATTGTGAACTGTATAAATTTAATTATTTCAGATTTGTGTACTTATTTATTGTATAATTATTAGATGTATTTCGACATTTATACACTAAGCATAAAAATTCAAGATCAAAACTGTGTTTAAGAATTAAACAAAATTGTTTTAAAATGCCCCTAAAGGTATGCAACATTTGCGGTATGTAGCATAAATTTAAAATGCATTAAGCACTTTGTATTTGATGTCGCCCTGCTCTTCATATAATTCCTTTCCTATGTTTTAGCGACAAAATGTTATTTAACCCTTTCAAAGATAAGTTAACTGATAGTTTAAGATATATATTATGTGTTGTTAAGTAAATTTAGTTAATAAATATATATACTTGTGAATTGTGAAGAGATATTTTGGGCAAAATAAGAAAAATTGCATATTCAAGTGTTAAGCCATGCTAAAAATCATTTCTTGTGTATTTATTTTTTCTTAAATAATAGTGTATTTAGTGTCGAATGGATTAATTTGAGTATTTGTTTGAAAATTAAACGATTTAAAACAATATAATAAAATAATAAGTAATATAATATTAAAAATTAATAAAAAATAATAAAAATATAATGTATTTTATTATTTACCTTAATCAAAACAAACATTTGTATGCATAGATTCAAGACTCATAACGCTACAAATAATAATTATTATTTTTAATATGTGCATTTTATGATAAAAACAATTTTTATTTTAAACAAAATTGAATTTATTTAGGCAATATATACAATTGTATACATAGTCTACACAATTGTATACATAGTCTACATTATCTACGCAATTGGCTACATTGTTTACATAGTCTACACATTGTCTACACACAAATGTAGGCAATACAGAAATACACGAAATTACCCAACGCTGGTGTCAACTTTGTATACAAGAAGATTATTTTAAATTAATTTTTTTGTTTGTTTTCAAACATCAGTTTGAAAACAAACCCAATACATACATCAAACGACGACAAAAAAGACGTAGGTAGAAAATTTGGCTCACCGAGTGCCAACTTCGTATACAGGAAAAATGTTGCAAACATACATTTATTTAAATCCAATTTATTTTTTTGTTTGTTCACTCTAAGAAAAATTTATTATAATAAATGTAGGAAACCGGTTTCCTCTTTTTAATGTAGTAAATTTCTATGAATGTGTAAAAAATATATTTACACAGAAAAATATGTAAAACTAATACACCTCTGTAGTGTACAATTACATTTATACACGGATAGAAAAGATTTGTTTGAATATGTTTGAATGTAATTATAACGTAATTCGAAATCACCATATACATATTAGGAGTAAAATCTAATTATATTATAATTGAATTGTATAATTATTTGGTTCAGATTGAAATATTATTATACGATACTTAATCATAAATTGCTTTAATCGCGGATTTACATGAATTTACTATATTAATGTTTCTATAGAAATACATATTTTTATCAGATAAAATATATGTATGTTTGATATTTCCGCTATTTAACACACCCAACGTCAATAAAAGGTTCTTTGAATTATATGTATTTGGTTATTCGTGATTGTTACTGGGTGACAATGAATTTAAAAATAATAGCACTTTTTTGATTATATGTATGTTTGGCATTACCTAATACATTAGAATACATTACATAGAATATTTTTTTTTTTTTTGGAAAATGGTTATTTTGACCATTGCATTATTTTTGTCGTCCAAAATTTATTTTTTAACAATTTTTTTTCGAAATTTTTTGAACATTGTTGTTTTTGTCGTTTATTTTTTTTTTCAAATGGTGATTTCGACCATTAGGTTCTTTTTGTCCTCAAAAAATATTGTAACAACTTTTTTTTTCGAAAATTTTCGAACATTATTGTTTTTGTCCAATATATTTTTTTTTTTGTAAAATGGTGATTTCGACCGTTGCGTTCTTATTGTCGTCCAAAATTTTTTTTTTTCGAAAATTTTCGAACATTGTTGAATATATATTCCGAATAGACGTCAAAACGGCTGAACCGAATTGAATAAAATTTTGGCACAATATGTATGTTGGGCCTGGGCAGAGTATATGCTATATCTCGGTAAGATTGGTGGACTGGGCGTGGCACCTCCCATACAACCCAAAAATTAAAAACACATTATATCAGCAATTGGGATAGCAAATTTGATTAAATTTTGGTCAGCGTTATTTTTAACCATTCTAAACGGTTTCGCCGAATGTGGGAGTGATTGGACCATCGGGCGTTGTACTTCTTTAGAAATTACATTTTACATTTTACATTACGTGTATGTCAACAGTTTTTATAGTGATATCAAGATATTTCACACCAGGTTAACAACCACCCAAAATTCTTTAAACTCACCACACCAAAATTCCCCACATTAAAACTCACCACGCTAAAACTCACCACGCTAAAACTCACCACGCTAAAACTCACCACGCTAAAACTCACCACAATAAAATTCACCATACAAAAATTCACCAAACTAAAACTCACAACAATAAAACTCTCCACAATAAAATTCACCACACTAAAACTCACCACACTAAAACTCACCACACTAAAACTCACCACACTAAAACATCTACTGTGAAAAACTCTACGGGGAAAAATTCTACGGGAAATAATTCTACAAGGAACAATTCTACCGGGATGAATTCTACGAGAAGAATTCTACCGGGAAGAATTCTACGGGGAATAATTTTACGGTTAATATTTCTACTGGGAAGAATTCTACGGAGAAATGTTCTACGGGGAAGAATTCTAAGGGGAAGCTCAGTATGAGAAATAATTGTCTTTGAGAAAAGTTGTTATGGCGGAGAATTATTATTAGGTTACTACATTTATAAAACCAATAAAAAACTTCAACAGCTAAGCACGGGCTCCTCATATAAATAATAAACATGTTTTTTAACTTAATAAAATCGCTCCATATCTTTGAATTCACAAAATTTTGGCACGAGTCGTGCACGGGTCCAGCTAGTATATACTAATTGTGAGTGAGCTTTTCAACTGCTTATGACTGCAGCTTTTAAGTCGCTTTGTCGAAACTGTTTTTCTCCTGTTGCTAAGATTGTGCTTCATGGTCATGTTGCTTCGGGAGACAGTTCATTTAATTCAACTACTGTTTATAACCATAGATAAAGTAAACATATTGTTTAACGGCGTGTTAATTCGTTGGCCGGAAGTACTAAAAAATAATTTTATTCTAATACTACCACGCATAATACACAAGTATTTCCTCACGTTCTCCTTTAAATAATTAGACTTATTGTCAAGTCTCCATCAGGACAGTTTGTGTTAAGAGCTCTTTTGGATCAGAATCAGGCAACTCTTATAACCAGTGTTGCCATTTTTTGTGTAATTCCACAAAAACTGTCCTTTTTTTATCTTCATGTGTATTTTTTGTGTAATTTCATTTGTCTGTATATTTTATGTAATTTTAGGGATGTCAAAAAACCGGTTTTCGGTTTGTTGATTTAAAAAAAACCGGTTTAAATCATTTATAAATGGAACAAATTTATCTATTTTAATATAAACACGCATTTTTAATGACGAATGTTGAAATAATTGAAGTAAAGTACAATTGAAATAAATATTTAATTTGTACTTTAAAATTCAAGTTATATCAATTATATTAAGAATTATAATTTAAACTTAAATAAATAAAATATATGTAGGGGACACCGGGGCTAAGTCGACACTTTTTTTTAAATGCTAATTTTGACCACCATATCAATGACATAGGACAAAAATAATAATACAGTTAGATAGATTGATTCATTAGCTAAAAATGTTCCATAAGCCATAATGTTCCATGTACCATAAGAAACAAATGCAAATGCGACACAACCTCAAACCTCTTTTGCTGATATCTTTCAATTTGACTGAATTATATATTCCAAGATAAAACTATTCGTGATGTTTTATTCCGGTCCCACGAAATTGTTTGACCATTCTTCATATTATTCATATTTTATCTATTTTTTGCAATACATTCTTAAATCATGGTCAACTGATTGACAAGTCTCATTATATTGTAAGAATGGACTATTTTATAAAACTCATAAAACAAAAAGTTTTATAAATTGTATTTTTGCGGAATCTTCTTCGACCAAATGCTTATGTGTCGACTTTACTCCACGAGACTTAGCCTAATATTATTGGCATAAAAATGCGAATTGAATGGAAAAATAAAATAAAAATCAACACGATATGATAAGTGAACCCATTACTACATAAAACTCACAATCAAATATATAAATAATCAAAACTTTAATGGCAATACTGCGTTATCACTATGTAACTTTTGGAGTCAAAAAACACATTTTATTACATAAAAACTGAAGTTCCAGAACAAAATGAATTTCTCTTCTTTGGTTGTTACCATCTAATGTTACATGTACAGTATCAATTTGAAGTTGATCTGACATCCCATTCGCGTTTTAAAGCAAATATTGACTTTGCCCCGAAGTCGACTTAGTTCAAAATTTGCGGATTAAAAATCAATTTTTAAAATAATACTTAAGGAAAATAATACTGTGTAAATGTTTAAACTTACGCCGATTTGTGGTTCAACTTTCAATTAAACTTGAAACGGAAACATATCTATACATATTGTTACGAAAAGATGTAATTTTCCCCATAGTGCAAGCATTCAACAATAATAAATGAGACGCTAGACAATTCAGCGCCCTAGAAAGAAGGGAAATATCATTCAGCGTACTGAGCAATGTGCGAGAAAGAGATGAAAGATCCGTACAAAAACAAATGAGTGCGAATGAGATGCCAATAGCATGCGTCATTCACGAAACGAGTAGAAGATTCTCGAAACAAGTCGAAGCTTGTCGAAACATGTCGAACTGATGCCCGCAGCATATAAGGCCGATGGAGGAAAAGATACAGGAACATTCGCAACACCTTCTGGAAGTTTCGAATACGCTCCATGTCAAAGCTTGAGGCGCATGTAAATGACATGGAAGTGAGCGTTGACGATAAGATTCGACAAAAAGTTCCAGAAAATGCAAGAAGATTTAGGTGCGTTACAGCTAAGGGGACCTACACAGAATGTTGTTAGTGGTACTAGGCTAAAGTCGCCGATTTACGATGGAACTACAGCGTTCAACATTTTCAAGCTGCAATTTGAGACCACGGCTGTAAGTAATCGATAGAACAATGAGGACAGCGTAGACCTAGTTCAAGTAATTTGCCAAGCATTAAAAAGTGAAGGTAAACCAAAGTACAGCTGCCAACCGTGACACCCAATTTAAAGGTAAATGCTAAAACTGTGATACATATTGGCATATGGCACGTGATTGTCGTAAAAAACTCAAGCACTCAATAAATCAATCTGCAGAGGAACCCAGACATGAATGTCCAAAATAACGTAAATTTTAATCAATCTTTAAACTAAATCGAGTCAGTTCTGCGGGACACGATCCGACTCCCATAACCGATTGCCCCAGAATCTCCATTTCACAAATTGCTCGAAAGCCAAATAGCTTAACTGTCGATGGACTCATTGTATAGCATATATGGTAACATTGGATACGGGAGCTTCACACTCAATAATAAGAAGTAACCTTGTTAAGGACGAAGTAGAGCCGCTTATAGGAATAATATTGCAAACAGCTACAGGTGAAGAGGCCCATATCAGAGAAAAGATTACCAAGAAAATAACGATTGGTACTACGACAGTTAGACATGATTTTATAGTGGCGGAAATAGTAGACGAAAGAACATTTGGCATGGACTTCATGATAAGAAACGGTTTCACACTACATTTAACAAGAAAAATTTTGAGTTATGCCAACACGGAGATCCAACTAAACATTGATTGTGACCAGAGCCCGAAATTAAACAAGTTATTGCTCATAAATATAGAAAAATACCACCTCATTCATAAGCAATTGTTTGGGAGAAATTAAATGTAGATTGTGGGATAAGTAAGTTGTGGGTTATAGAAGCGAATGATGAGCAAATAAGTAGATGTAATATTGTTGTCCGAAGAACATTAGTAGAAGCGACAAAAGACAAAGTTGTTCCAATAATAGTTCTCAACATGGAAAACTCGTCCAAATTAATTCAAAAGGAAACAGTGATAGGCCAGTGTCAAGAGGCATCAGCGCTAATAAATCAATCAAGGGACTACTACAAGGGACTAAACAAACAATCTACTCACAGGTTTATAAATGAGTGTACGAAGGATTTGCTCATAAATATAGTTCATAAATATAGATAAATACCACCTTATTCAGAAGCAATTGTTTAGGCGAAAGTAAATGGAGATTGTGGGATAAGCAAGTTGTGGGTTATAGAAGCGAATGATGAGTAGAAAATATATTGTTGTCGGAAGAACATTAGTAGAAGCGACAAAAGACAAAGTTGTTCCAATAAGAGTTCTGAACATGGAAAACTCGTCCAAATTAATTCAAAAGGAAAAAGTGATAGGCCAGTGTCATGAGGCATCAGCGATTATGAATCAATCAAGGGACTACTACAAGGGACACTTGATAAAAAAAGAGTCAAGTGCAAAAGCTATTTGACAAATACCGGTGTATATTTGCTGAAGAGGGCCAAAAGGATGGAAAAACTGCCATTGTAAAACATCGAATAGACACTGATGATTCTGACCCAATTCGTCAAGCACCAAGAAGGGAACCACTTGCGAAAAGAGACGAAGATCACATTTGGTTGAAGAAATGCACACAAATGTCGTGGTGAACCATCTGAGAGTATATGGAGTTCACCAGTAGTATTGTTGAAAAAGAAGGACGGTAATACTCTGTTCTGCGTTGATTACCGAAAACTTAATAATGTAACCACGAAAGATAGTTATACACTGCCCAGAATCGATGACACCTGGGACACACTAATGCTAAGTGGTTTTCAATGTTGGACTTCCAAAGCGGTTACTAGCAAGTAGAAATCGATAAGAAAGATCGAAAAAGACCGCATTCAGTACTTGCGATGGATTATGGCAATTTTTGGTAATGCCGTTTGGACTGTGTAATGCCCCAGCAACATTCGAGCGGTTAATGGAACATGTATTGAAAGGTCTACACTGGAAAACTTGCCTGGTATACCTTGATGACATAATTGTCATGGGCAAGGACTTTGACGAGCATCTAAGAAATTTAGAGGAAGTATTCCTTCGATTGGAAAGTACGGGTCTACAAATTAGCCTAAATAAATGCTCACTTTTCAAGAAAGAAGTCAAGTATATGGGTCATCGAGTTACCACGGAAGGAGTGCATACCGATGAAGATAAAATAGCTGCAGTAAAGCAGTTGCCCAGACCGCAAAACCTACATAACCTACGTAGTTTCTTGAGGCTATGTACATACTACAGGCGATTTGTTCCAGGTTTTTCCAATGTTGCTAGCAGTCTTCACGAATTGACAAGAAAGAACCGCTCATTTCAATGGGGAAAGGGCGTTTTTGAAATAAAAAGATCTACCGAGCTCGGCACCAATTCCTGCGTATCCAATTCCAGGTGAGAAATTTATACTTGATACGGATGCAAGTGGATACGGAATAGACGGAGTTCTCTCTCAAGTAACCAATGGACAAGAAAAAGTGATCGCATACTATAGGAAACATTGTCCAAGCCCGAGCGAAATTACTGTGTCACCAGGAGGGAGCTTCTTGGTGTAATTGAAAGTGTGAAAATTGTCCATTAGTATCTGTACGGACAACAGTTTCACTTGAGAACCGATCACGCAGCACTACGATGGTTACTTCAGTTCAAAGATCCGGAAGGCCAAATTGCGCGTTGGATAGAACGAGCTAGAATTTCTCAATCAAACATCGTAAGGGAGGAAATCATGGAAATGCAGATGCTCTGTCACGACGCCCATGTAAACTAGAATGCAGACATTGTTCAAGATCGGATGGAAAAGAAAACATAATTGACATTCGTTTGCTAATTATTTTGCCCGATGAAAAATGGACTCAGGAACATATTCAAATTGATCAAAAGAGTGATCTCGACCTCATAAAAATCATGATGTTCAGGGAACAGCAAAGAAAACCATCATAGGAAGATATAGCTGCCGACATTCAAATAACTAAAGCTTACTGGGTACAGTGGCAGAGCTTAAAGCTACAAGATGGTTGCTTGTATCGTGTATGAGAAAATGAAGATGGCAAATCCGCTCGATGTTTGATTGTTGTTCCCAAGTCAAAAACAAAAGAGATATTAGCGGAATACCATGGTGGATCTAGTGGTGGTCATTTGGAAATTAATAAAACGGTCGCGAAGGTAAAGAAACGTTTTTATTGGATTGGATGCCAAGAGTCTGTCGCCGATTGGATTCGCAGTTACCTGCAATGTGTACCAGCAAAAGGACCACCAGTCAGAAGTCATGGCAGGATGCGTCAGTACAACGTGGTAGCACCATTCCAGCGTATTGCCATGGATGTCGCCGGGCCGTTTCCAATCAGCGATGCGGGTAATATGTAAGTCCTTGTCGTCATTGACTACTTTAGCAAATGGCTTGAAGTGTATCCCCTGCCGAATAAAGAAGCCACAACAGTTGCGGATGCATTAGTTAAGAACTGGGTATCCATTTTGGAGTACCGTTGGAATTGCATTTAGATCAAGGAAGAAATTTTGAGTCTGCAGTTTTTAAGGAAGTATGCAAAGTCCTCAACATACACAAAACACGAACAACGCCATTGCACCCGCAATCTGATGGCATGGTAGAGAGATTCAATCGGACTTTGGAAGACTATCTCAGAAAAGTGGTTGATAAAAATCAAAAAGATTGGGATACACACATACCACTTTTCCTCATGGCTTATCGAACGGCGGTTCATGATACCACAGCAGTTTCACCATCTAATTTTTTTTTGAAACAGACTTAAGATTACTTGCGGATTTAAAGTTCGGTGCGAGTCCTTCAGCTGAAATTCCTATTCACGATTATGTTTCCAGAAATAGTGAAGAAATGAACGAAGTGCAACAGTTTTTTAGGCAGCGTACACAATTTGCGAGTGATAAGATGAAGGCCAGATACGAATTGCGTACAAATTCAGAGGGATTTACGGAAGGAGAACTTGTTTTGATCTATGACCCACAAAAGAAGAAGGGCATATCCCCTAAGCTACAAACACACTAGGAAGGATCATATAAGATAATTAAAAGAATTAATGATATAGTGCATCGGATTCAGAGTACTGCAGGCGTTAGACGAAAAATGAAAGTAGTACATTATGAAAGGTTGGCGTCGTATAGAGAGAGAGAGAAAGAGAGAGAGGATTAACATCTGTTCGAACGAACAGATTTAGGTGGAGGGCAATGTTACGAAAAGATGTAATATGCCCCATAGTGCAAACATTCAACAATAATAAATGGAACGCAAGACAATTCAGCGCACTAAGCAATGTGTTAGAAAGAGATGCTAGTATATTCAGCGTATTGAGAAATGTGCGAGAAAGAGATGGAAAATCAGCACATTAAAACCCATGAGTGCGAATGAGATGCCAATAGCATGCGTCATTCACGAAACGAGTAAAAGGTTCTCGAAACAAGTCGAAGCTTGTCGACACATGTCGAACTGATGCCTTCAGTATATATGGCCGCCGAATCTGAGGCACAGCACTTCAGTTGTGATTTGATAGTGAACTAGTGCGTCTCGTGAGTGAACATTGTAAAGATAAATTGTAGTAATTCAGCAGGTGATTATTCTTTAAGTTGTTATTTAAATAAATAAAGGTAATTAATACTAGTTGAAATAATACTAGCTAGCACAAATATTAGTGTGTTTTATTTTGTACACAACCCTGCGATACGAACTCGTAGAACAGTTTTCCGTAGACTGAATTTTCGTAACAATATTTTCGCATGTTTAGCAATTAATCAGATAATTTATTGAAATAATTTGTCAATTCAAATTTTTTTATCGGTATAGAATTGATAAATGTTCTTCGAAATAGTATCAAAACTTACTTACTTACTTACTTAAATGGCCCTTACAACCGTGGATCGGTTTTGGCCGCTGAGATGAAGCCGCGCCAGTCGGATCTGCTTTGCGCGCGCTGACGCCAGTTAGAAATACCAAGCGTTGCCAGGTTGTCCTCAACTTGGTCTTTCCAACGCAGATTTGGACGCCCTCTTCTACGCTGTCCACCTTCGAGTTTCGATTCAAGCACCTTCTTGGCTGGAGTGTTTTCATCCATTCGTTCGACATGACCTAGCCAGCGAAGCCGCTGGATCTTGATGCGCTTGACTATGTCAATGTCGTCGAATAACTCATACAGCTCGTGGTTCATCCTGATTCGATACTCGTTAGCAAAGCAGATAGGGCCAAAGATTTTACGGAGAATCTTTCTCTCGAACGCTCCCAGTACTCTCTCATCGGTGGTGGCCAGCGTCCATGTTTCTGCACCATAAAGTAGGACGGGCATGATGAGTGACTTGTAGAGCGTTATTTTTGTCCGGCGAGAGAGGGCTCTGCTTCTCAATTGCCTACTGAGCCCAAAGTAGCACCTGTTGGCAAGAGTTATTCTCCGTTTGATCTCCAGGCTGACGTCGTTGTTGCTGTTTACGCTGGATCCCAGATAGACGAAGTCCTTCACAATGTCGAACTTGTGGGTGTCAAAATCAGCTTTTTGTCCAAGACGCACGGACTCTTTTTTGCTTGTTGACACAAGGAACTTCGTCTTGTCCTCGTTCACCGCTAGACCCATTCGACGCGACTCTTTCTCCAATCTGGAGAATGCTGCGCTGACTGCTCGTGTGCTCCTGCCAATGATATCAATATCGTCGGCATATGCGAGCAGCATGACACTTTTGTTGAAGATAGTGCCGCTTTGACGGAGTTCGGCAGCTCGAACTATTTTCTCCATCAATAAGTTAAAAAAGTCGCACGATAGGGAGTCACCCTGTCTGAAACCTCGTTCGGTATGAAATGGCTCGGAGAGGTCTTTTCCTATTCTCACTGAGCAACGTGTGTTGCTCAGGGTCATCCTGCAAAGCCTTATAAGTTTCGCAGGTATACCGAACTCAGACATTGCGGCGTATAATCGTTCCCTTATCGGAGTGTCGAAGGCGGCTTTATAGTCGACTAATAGGTGGTAGGTGTCGATCTGTTTTTCTAGGGTCTTTTCCTGGATTAGGCGCAATGTGAAAATCTGGTCTATGGTGGACTTTCCAGGTCTGAAGCCGCACTGATAAGGTCCAATCAGTCTGTTGACGATGGGCTTCAGTCTTTCACATAATACGCTCGATAGAACCTTGTATGCGATATTGAGTAGGCTGATCCCACGGTAGTTGGCGCAGATAGTGGGATCCCCTTTCTTAAGGATTGGGCAGAGTACACTGAGGTTCCAGTCACTTGGCATGCTTTCATCCGACCATATTCTGCTTACGAGCTCGTGCATGCTCTCTATTAGCTCTTCGCCTCCGGTCTTAAACAATTCAGCAGGCAGGCCATCAGCACCTGCGGCTTTGTTGTTTTTCAGCCGAGCAATGGCTGTTCTGACCTCGTCATGGTCGGGTGGCGGAATCTCAACGTCGTCATCAAGTACTGGGGTTGCCGGGTTTGCTTCTCTATCGGTGGAATTGAGGTCATCATCACCGGTCAGCAGTTTAGAGAAGTGATCCCTCCATATTTTCAGTGTGCTCTGGATATCTGTCACTAGATTCCCGTTCTCATCTTTACAGGAAGAGGCTCCGGATTTTGAACCTCCGGCTAGGCGTCTTATTTTCTGGAAGAATTTTCGAGCCTCATTCCTGTCCCCATGCATCTCAATCTCCTCACACTCACGTCTTTCTGCCTCGCTTTTTTTACGCCTGAAAAGACGTCTCTCTTCCCTCCTCTTCTCTTTGTATCGCTCCTTCGCAGCTCGCGTAGCTACTGACTGCAGGGTGGATTTGTACGCAGCGTCTTTCTCTGCAGTGGCCGCGCGACACTCTTGGTCATACCACTGATTCCTCAGGGGGCGTTGGAATCCAAGCACCTCTTCGGCAGCCGTACGCATAGAGCAGGAGATATGATTCCACTGCGCGCTTATATCATCGAGAGGAGGAGTGCTTTGTCTAAGCAGGTGTGAGAGTCGAGTGGAAAAGGCTTGCGTTGTCTGTTGTGATTGCAGCTTTCCGACGTCTAGCTTTCTCTGCGTTTGGTTCCGTACGTTCTTCGCAGCGCTTAAGCGTGTGCGGACCTTGGCTGCTACAAGGTAATGATCCGAGTCCATATTGGCACCTCGGATAGTGCGTACGTCCATCACGCTTGAAGCGTGCCTTCCGTCAATCACAACGTGATCAATTTGATTTCGAGTTTTTTGATCGGGCGACAACCATGTGGCCTTGTGGATATCGAAATGTTCGAATCTAGTGCTACTAACTACCATGTTTCGTGCTGCGGCGAAGTCGATTAGCCTCGTTCCGTTATCGGAAGTGTTGGCATGGAGGCTAAATTTTCCGATTGTGGGACAATAGATGGCTTCTCTGCCCACCTTGGCGTTAAAATCGCCTAGCACGATTTTGATATCGTGGCGGGGGCAGCGCTCGTATGCGTTGTCTAGGCGCTCGTAGAAGCGCTCTTTTGTCTCGTCATCTTTCTCGTTCGTCGGAGCGTGTGCACAAATTAGGCTGATATGGAAATATTTAGCCTTGATGCGGATTGTTGCCAGCCTTTCGTCCACGGGCGTGAACCTAGAGACAAGATGGCGGAGTCTCTTGCCGACCACAAATCCACATCCAAATTCGTGTCTCTCCGCATGGCAGCTGTAGTAGATATCACAGGACGCTTGTTTCGAACAGCCCTGTCCCGTCCATCGCATCTCCTGGATAGCGGTGATGTCAGCCTTATATTTTTCGAGGACATCTGCCAGCTGGATAGAGGCACCTTCCCTATAAAGGGTCCGGACATTCCAGGTGCATATCCGTAAATCATGGTCCTTAAAACGTTTGCGTGGGTCGTCATCGTTGTAATCGGTCGTTATCCGAGGCTTCTTTTTTGTTTTCATTGGGCGCATAGGTTTTTTCCGTGGTGGGACCCAAACCCAACGCACGAACCCTCACTCTGAGGGAGATGCTCGCCACTCACTTTAGCCGACTTCTACACCGGGTGGTGTAGAGCGCCGTTTCCAGGGACTTCCACGAGGAGGACTTCCACCGAAGTGGAGGTGTCACCATTTGACAATTTGTCAATTCTGGTGACCAGTGAGTTGACTTGAGACGACACCGACAAGGATTGCGCTGGCTTCGCCATGTTGAAGCACTCAGACACGTTGCCTTGTGATAATCGCCCCCATAGTCCCCTGTACGGTATTAAAAATCATCTTGATTGAAGATAATACTTTGCAATTTTTGAGTGCTGAATTGCTTGTAATAGAAATACCGACTTCAGCAACACATCGTGCCAAATTTTTTCAAATGTTTTTTCCCAAATACACTTCAGATATTTACTGATCTGGTCATAAAATTTACATTTCGTAAATTAAATGTATTTATATAAAAGAAAAATGTATTTATATAAAAGAAAAATGTACTTACATTTTCAATAAAGCAGCAGATTAGACAAATTTTGCCGAAAATTTAAAAACTGGTTAAACCGAGTCAAAAAAAAACCGGTTGGACGATTCGGTTTCACCAAAATGTAATTTAGAATCAAATAAAATTATACTGCAAAAGCAAAATTTAAAGAGTTTCAAAAATATTTCCAGATAGATTTTAAAACACTATCGTCTACTGTAACTCGATGGAAATCATTTAAATGTTCTGGAGCAGTACGTTACGTTATTGAACTATTTGAAAATACGTCGTCTTTAGACTGTATATATTTTGAATTTATGACCTACATATGTACTTTCAATATTCACAAATTTTATTATATTATTTCAATCATAGAGGCCTCTCTAAAAACTGAAGCAGAAATAGTGAAAAATTGAAAAAAATTGTTGTCCATCTATATTAAAATAGACGCAACACTGTTTTAACATGGTCGACTTTTTTTATTCGCTCTTATATTTTCACAATTAAATAAGTTTTTCTAAACGAATTAAAAGTTTTGAAAACACGAAATTATATAAAGATTCTTGTAGTACATCAGAACTATCAATACCTTATATCGCAAAGTAAAAAATCCGGTGTATTGATAAATAACAGCAATAAACATTTTTGTATATTATTACCTCCAATTTTTGTGCCTTCTGTTTGTCAAAAAATCGGAACAAACGAAAGTGGAACTCTTTGTTTACATATTTATACATTAAACACAACAACACAATGTCAGGAGCTGCAGCAATCGGGAACCACAGCTAAACTCACCGTTGCTGCATAAAACGCCAGTAGTATAGATTGGGGACCCCCTCGCATCTGGCCCCCAACTTCCAATTGGATCCAATATCCAATCCATATCCAATTGTAGACCTATAGAGCGCCGCAGGCAAAAAAAAAAACGCTGCAGGCAGTAGTATAGATGGGGGACCCCCTCGCATCTGGCCGCCAGCTTCCAATTGGACCCAATATCCAATCCAATCCATATCCAATTGTAGACCTATAGAGCGCCGCAGGCAAAAAAGAGCGCTGCCGGCAGTAGTATAGATAGGGGACCCCCTCGCATCTGGCCCCCAACTTCCAATTGGATTCAATATCCAATCCATATCCAATTGTAGACCTATAGAGCGCCGCAGGCAAAAAAGAGCGCTGCAGGCAGTAGTATAGATAGGGGACCCCCTCGCACCTGGCCCCCAACTTCCAATTGGAAGTTGGGTTCTTCTGGGGTCCTAACTGTGATATCCAATTGTAGGCCTATAGAGCGCCGCAGGCAAAAAAGAGCGCCGCAGGGAGTAGTATAGATAGGGGACCCCTGATTCTTCTGTCAGAAGCCCTTTGGCAAAAAGAGCGCAAAGCTACGTTTAATCGCAGTTTATGCAAATACTTGCTGGAATTCCTATTGGAATACTTGTTAGAATACATGCTGGAATTCCTATTGGAATACTTGTTAGAATACTTGCTGGAATTCCTATTAGAGTAATTTTGGGATTACTAGTTGGAATTCATGTTGGTATTTTTATTTTGCTTTTGTTGGTATCATGTAAAGTATGGGATCAGTTTTATAGACTAGTATCATACAGTTTTCGATCGAAGAATACATGCTTCAGGTTCAGGTATAAGCATTGGGTGGGATCAGTGTTTTGGCGAGAGTCTGCAAAGACTTAGAGAGGGATCAGTGTTTTTGCGAGAGTCTGCAAATGATCAGAGAGGGATCAGTATTTTTGCGAAAGCCTGCAAAGGCTCGGAGAGGGATCAGTATTTTTACGAGAGTCTGCAAGAGATGCAGAGAAAAAAATTCATGTAAAAGTATCGCAGGTACTTCAAGATTGCGTGATATTTTTTATGTTGACCTTTTTAATTATATCAGAGGGTGGGATCGTTTTTTTTATATTACCATTTTTAGTTAGAACAAAGGTTCATGCAACCATAATAAAAAAAATGGGATAGTTTTTTATATTGACCTTTTTTTAGTTAGAACAAAGGTATATTATTATTATTATTATTATTTATTATTATTGCTTCGGGGTGATGCACTGCGACCTGAATAGATCTATTGTGCCCCGCTTGATACCATGACTGAAGCCATTCTCAGCTGTGGCATCTCCCTATACTATTTATAGGGGGTTCTGGTTTTAAATAGTTCTATAAGATGTCCGTCAAGCCTATCTCAGTTAAAAACCTGATTATATGGTCATCTTTCTAATATCGTTTGGACTTGGTTGTCGATTCCCAAGTATTTGCATTCTTGTACGCATTAGCGCTGGACACGTTTCTAAAATGTGTTCTGGATCTTCATCGTCTTCTAGACAGAATCTACATGTGCTGTCAGTTTGTATACCCATCCTAGTTAGATGTTTAGCAAGCCGACAATGACCTGTAAGAAGTCCTGTTAGAATTCTCAGGTTTAATATAGCTTAATGTATTCTTTAAATCTTCTTAAGTCATAGGACCCAATGAATTTCTTTGATTGACGCATTTTAGCCTGCCCCAACCATAGGAGTTCTCTGGTGTTAAGTAGTTCTTCTCGTAAAAACTTTTTTACAACACTGTCACCGATTCCACAAAAAGGTTCGGGTCCTATTAGCTTTGTGGCGGCTCCTTTCCGTGCAAGTTTGTCAGCTTCTTCATTGCCTTCTATTCCTCTGTGGCCAGGGACCCAGAGTATGGTGACACTATTATTCATACCTAGTTTATTTATTTTACCTAGACATTCCCATACTAGTTCTGAATTGATCTCGTAAGATTCTAATGCCATTATGGCTGCCTGGCTGTCCGACAGGATTGCTATATTTCTATTGCTATAATGCCTATCCAGATTGAACTGGATGCATCTATCTATAGCGTATATTTCCGCTTGGAAGATACTGGTGTATTTCCCCATGGCTTCGAAGTATTTGGTTCTAGGCCCATATACCCCTGCTCCGGTTCCTTCATCTGTTAGTGATCCATCCGTGTACCACGTGATCATATTCTTGTGTATATCATATGTGTCAGATATGTTTTTCCATATCTTTTTGTTACTGCGTTTCGTCATGAAGTTTTTTACGAAGTTGAATCTCTTCGTTTTATTGTCTATTGGAGTTGGTAGCGTGGGAAACAGTCGGGTCAGAAGACATGCTTTCCCGGGCTCCATACGTCCTCCATTTCCAATACCTTCGTTTGCTATGCGGTGGAGTGCTCCTCTTGCCACTCCCTGCAGGAACAGGTGTAATGGTGCAAATTCAAGGAGTACTTCCATTGCCGCAGTGGGACATGTTCTCATGGCTCCTGTTATACAAGAACAAGCTAGCCGTTGAACTTTCTCTAGAGATTTCTGTGTTGTCCGAAGACTTAGTCTTTTTGCCCATACCACTATTCCATACATAATAATTGGTCGGACCATCATTGTATACATCCATCGCATTATTTTGGGTGTGCATCCCCAACTTTTGCCTGCAATAGACCTACTTATCATAATTGCCCGTGTGGCTTTTATTATGACTTCTTTTTCTTGTTGCTTCCATTGAAGTTTGCTATCTAGTGTAATTCCTAAATATTTGACTTCTTCACTCCGGCTTACTTCGACTCCATCTAGTCGGATTGGTCTTATATTATGGTTTCTTCTTCTTGTAAAGGGTACCATGGTGGTTTTTGCGGGATTTATATTTAGTCCTACAGTTACACACTATTCCTTTGTAGTTCTGAGACATAATTTTATTCTATTACATAGAGTGTCGTCAAATTTCCCTCTGCATATGATTACTATGTCGTCGGCGTACCCTTGACATTCAAATCCCATGTTTTTAAGTTTCCACAGTAGCTCATCTACAACCAAGCTCCACATAAGGGGTGAGAGTACCCCCCTCCCTTAACCTACAGGGACCTCTTTATGCCCTCATGAGAGGTATTATCAAAGGCACCCTCGATGTCAAGGAAGGCACACAGTGCGATCTCTTTTTGATCTATGGTTTTCTGTATTATATTTGTCAGTTGATATAGAGCGGTTTCTGTGGATCTGCCTGCTCTGTATGCATGCTGACAGGCATGTAGTGGAATTTCTTCCAGAGTATTCTCTCTGATATAATTGTCTATTATCTTTTCCATTGTTTTGAGTACAAAGGAAGTGAGACTAATTGGCCTGAAGGACTTTGGATGGGTGGGATCTTTTTTACCCACCTTTGGTATAAATACCACCTTGACTCTTCTCCAAATGCTTGGTATGTAGCCTAGTACTAGGCTTCTTCTAGTTATTCTAATCAGGTGTTTCAGTAGGTAAAATTTACCCTGTTGTAGCAAAGCAGGGAATATGCCGTCAACACCTGGGGACTTGAAAGGTTGGAATGTTTGTAAGGCCCAATCAATTCTTTGTTCGGTAAAGACCTTGTTTGCAATCTCCCAGTCTTCTATTCTGGGTCTCACAAGAATTTCATCGTGTTCTTGCACGTTTTGCGTGCTGCCTGGAAAGTGAGTCTTTAGCAAAAGTGAAACCTTTTGATTCTCATTTTCGGTATAGCTCCCATCCACCTCTTGACGTACCCTAGTTACAAATGTTGGTGTATTTCCCACGTTGAAAATATCTAAGTTATATGATACTAAAAATTCTAAAAGGTACTCACCCCTTTTATTTGTGTCCGTGCTTCCCCATACCTCATTATGCGCATTTGCGTCACTTCCGATGATTAGTGGAAGGTTCTTCTTTTGGCAGTACTCCACCACCTTCTGGATATCTGCTGGTGGCGCTATGGTTTCCTCACCAGGGAAATAACACGCCGCTATGACTACTTCGCGGGGGTTATCGTTCATCATCAGAGAGACCTGAATGACCACTTGTTCCCGCGTTAGGAATTCTTAAAGACAAAGATATTTAATATCGTTTCTAATCAAGATACAAGCTCTAGGATTATCCACCCTGATATCCCATATTACCTTTGCATCCTTACTTGCCAGACCTTTAATCTGGCCCCTGTGTACCAAGGGTTCTTAAATCAGCACCATCCCAATTTGTTGCTTTGCAACGACCTGCGTTATGATGTCAGACGCCGTCTTCGCGTGATGCAGGTTTATTTGGGCGAATTTGGTGCTGTTCATGCTTCTATTTTTTTTTTATATTTCTTCCTCTAACAGAGTCGCCTCGTCCTCTGTTAGGGTCTGGTTGCTGGCGTCGCCCACGTACAGAAGGGCTATGTCGAAATCCGACATTTCCTCCTCCGAGCGTGGTAGGCCGACGTAGCCTCCAGTTTCTTCATCTGCCGCCTCCTCGACATTATGCTGTTGCGGTGCTTCTTCGTTTTTGTCGACATCTTTGTCGTCCTTATTCTTCGACACGTGCACAGATACGTTGCCGAACCTGTATTTCAGCACGCGTCCTGCCTTCTCGATCTCATCCATCGATTGAGTATCGACCCCAATCAGGAGTAGTTGACCATTGGCATCTTCGGTGACCCGGTACACCTTCCATATACCGGTATTCATTCTGCTTGTCCAGAAGGCTTAGCAACTTGCTGGTTTCTTTCCCAACGCTTCTGGGAAAGTAGATTTTGATGGTGTGCATGTGAGGTATGTCATCACCCACACATGCCATCAAATCCACCCCCTTCCACGCCGTTAGTTTTCCAGCCGCCTGTTTTAGCCAGTCTGCAGTCTCCTGGTTGGTACATTCCACTAGCAGCATTCCTGGCTTGAAGGATATGCCCTCGAATTTCAGTTTGCACGTCCATCCGATATCCATTTCATCCACGATCGCCTCCTCCAGAGTTGAGAGATCCTCACTGGTGAGTATTTGATCGGGAAAGTCCTTTGCCAATACGGCCACTCTTACCGACTTCACGGCACTAGCATAGCTTGTGCTCGGTTTGGGTGGTTTCCCGTGTGCTGGCTTTGTGAAATGCCCTCCACCTGCATTGGTGTTTAAGGCCTTCTCCGTTCGCACCTTTTTGGTGTACTTTTCTGGCGGCGTAATCGCATCGAGTTATCGAGTTTTATTGCCTACTGTGGCTTCTGCTGTGCCTTGGTTTCCCTGCCGGTGCTCTAGTGTCTTGTTGCGGGCCTCGTCGGGTTTAAACCCCTTTACAAGGTACCGCAGGTACCACTTCCGGCCAGAACCGCTCAGTCCCTCGCGTCGGGGATCGTCTGCCCCACCAGGTTGCCCCACAGGTTCGCCTCTGCCAAAGCAGCCCCTCTACTTGTAGTAGGTTTCTCTCCAGACACTGTTTCTTCCTTGGGCACTTCACACTTGACAGTTTTGGCCTGTCTCGTGGTCTTAGCTACCTTTGGGGTTTCTTCTTTTTGTTTTTTCTTCTGCCCCTGGAGGTCGTCGTCATGGAGATGAGCCTTCATTCTGTCCGCCAGTTCCGAAGCAGTTAAGCCTTTTTTAAAGTTTTTTTTCCATATTTCTGTTCATCTGTAAGTAAAATAATAGGGGATTATAGGTCGGTCATGACATAGCCCCTTATACCATGACAAGGCCACACATACTCGCTGAGGCGACCAGGTATCAGCGAGGCTCCGTTCCATCACAGTCTTTTGCCCCTGACTGCAACCGTCCAATGACACGGGTCGCATAACATCGTGGACTAGGGGAATATAGGATTTTAATGATTCTGGATTATACATTAAGGCATAATCCTCCACATATCGTCCAGTTTCGCCCGACTATGCTAGCCAGCTCTCAGCAGAGACATGACCGTACTGAGACTGTTTCCAGCGGTCACCACTTGGAGGTCATAGTCGCACTTCCATAGTACCCATACATTTACGGCACGTACCCAAGGGTTACATGTTATTCCCCCTGCTTCGAGTACTATGGCTGACCGGTATATGCAACCGTCATAAAATTTCTAGTTTATGACGTCATTACAAAAGATAATAAAAATGTTTTCTATTGATTGTTCTATTGATAGTTCTGAAGAACAAACATGCTCCTTGAACCTGTCATATAATGTCCGAAACTGAACTGTCAATTTAATGTGAACGTGTCTGTCGCAGTTTGGGATCGTTTTTATTTTGACCTTTTTAAGTTATTACAATAGAACAAAGGTAAATGCCGTCATAAAATTTCTAGTTTATGACGTCATTAAAAAAGATAATAAAAAGGTTTTCTATTGATTTTCTATTGATCGTTTTCAAGAACAAACATGATCCTTGAAACTGTCATAAAATTTTCGAAACCGAACTGTCAATTTAATGTGCACCTGTCTGTCGCAGTGTGGGATCTTTTTATATTGACCTTTTTTAGTTATTACAATAGAACAAAGGTAAATGTATCTTATGTAAACATATATAGTGTTATTGAATGTTTATTGTTTTTTTTTAATTAAGGGTTGAGATCGTTTTCGATAAAATACATAATCCTTGGAACTTCTGAAATGTCCTAGTTTAGATTTTCTTTCTTTTGGAATCAGTTACAAATCGCTCTTCCGCGTAACGTGTGCATTGAGTAAATTGCTTGTAAAATTTTATATAAAGTTTAAATAAAGTGTTGAAAAAATATTATTTTATAAATCGAATTAAAAAAATAAAATATAGTTTATCAACTTTTTTTTGTTAAATTTAAAACAAAATCAATAAAAACAATACAAACATGTTCCTGTGTAACGAAATCTTCAGTATCTTTTTAAAACCGAAACATGAATCCGAATGCAATGGCGAGAAATTGGCATTCAGGGACTATGACGCTCGCAGAGCAGCCACCAAGCAGCCACCAAGCAGCACCAAGCATGAATCATGCAGTAGTATCTATCAGACAACAAGCTGCACCAAGCATGCATCTTGCAGCCGCACCAAGAAGACACCAAGCAGCACCAAGCAGGCTACAAAATTCAAGCATTATAAGTATATCTGATGATGAAGATGAAATTAGATGCAACCAACCATCATAATCTAATATAAATAAGAGAAATGCTGCTCCACTTGCAAACCAACCCTAAAGGAGAAGAAGTGCATCAAACAGTCCATCGATGCGAGTGGATCCTGATGTCATCGATATCGATGATAGTATTATAACTTTCGAATCAACACATCAATGCACACCATCACCAACAAAACAATTCCTTTCTGAAGATTATTAACCTGCTCAGGATATTTGGAACGATAGGGAGTTAATTGAAAATACTTCGACTCCAATAGAATGCTCTATATATGAGCCTGCTCAAAATATTCTGGACACTGAGAAGTATTCACAGGAGTATTTACTTACTACAAACCAATGCACACCATCACCAATAGTCAGCACTATCCTACCAGAACAATTCCTTTCTGAAGTTTGTCAACCTGCTCATGATATTTGGAACGATAGGGAGTATATGGAAAATACTTCGTCCTCAATAGAACGACCTCTATATGAGCCTGCTCAAAATATTCTGGATGATGAGGAGTATTCACTGTCGGCATTAGCAGAACGAGGAATACAAGCATGGAAGTACAGCGATAGCGATTCGAATTCACAAGATGTAGCCTATAATTTTGCTAGCGGAACTTTTTCTATTGTCGAGACGACAAATGAACCAGTTATAAAGCCTAATATTGAATTAACCTCCGAAGATTTGGAGGAAGTTTCTTTGGAAGAAATAATAAAAAGAGCGGAAGAGGATTATTATAAAAAAAAGAGCTGGGGTTGGTATGACAACGACCAAATATTTTTAGATTTAGTTATATAAAAATATATATTTATATATATTAAAACAATCAAATGTATTTTTTTGTATATTTGTCTCATGTTCATACTTATGTAAATACGTCCAATAGAAAATAAACAAATTCTTTATTATATTTTAGAAAGAAGATTTTTATTACTTTCAAAATATATGCATCTCTTTTAACATACATAATTTAATGATTCAATGCTTGTTTTTTTTGTCTCTTTCACATAATTTTTCAAAACAATTTTAATTCGTATATATAACACCTTCAGTTTGTAAAATTTAGTTAGTCTAAAAAAAGAATCAATTGGAAACAATCATGGTAAGAAAAACATTTTGTGCTTTATTATTAATATAGTTTTTAATAGTTATTAAAATTTCTTTAGGCTTTACTTCACCAATTAAACAACTGTCAGATTGGGCAGGGATATACAAAGATAGATGATCTCAAAATTGGATTTGAGTATAATATTACAGGATGTAAATTGAAGGAAACCCAATATGGTGATAAAATGGTATTGACACTAATGGACGAAGATAGCTCTCCTCGAACAAAAAACCCATATAAAAAATTAAAGGATAATGGCATTAATAGTGTTATTTTTAAAGGAAGAGATAAAGCCAAATATAATATGGCGGTTTTTGAATTCAATAGTATAAATATTATAGATGAAAATAAATAAAATATTTTGTAAAGAATATATATAAAAAAACATTAAATCAATATATTTATAATTTTTTATTTGTTAAACTTTTTCTTATACATTTTTAAAATAATAATATCATTATATTTGAAATTAGTTTTGTTAAAAAGGTGTTGAAAAAATTTCATACTTTTATGTTGGCATTTGTATATGGAAAATAATACACAATAATATCCACAAGAATTGGAAAAATTTCCTTGTATTTGATATTTATTATAAATCATTTTTTTGCTATTTTTTATTGATAAAGTTTATAAATTCTCGCTTAAGAGGAGGTTGTCCAGAGGAGTCAAAATATTCGGCATTATTTTTGGTATCAAAGTAAAATGCAATCCAGTGAGAGCCAGATGCATAAGAAGGGTCAGTATTTGCTATTATAACTGCTGGTTTAGTTACGGTTTTTGGTAATTGATCCGATGAGAATACTCCTTTAAAATATCGTTTGGTAAAAGAATTTTTACTCAGATCATTTCTTATGTGCAACGTATTCATATTTATAATGTTATTCGAACGTTTCGATTTCTATCAATGTCTAGCATTGAATCATATTCACTGTATACAATGCAAGTTATAGCTTCGTCCAATGGTTTGGAAAATCTTCCTTCAATTCGAATGGTTCCTTGATTTAATAAGTTTGCACACATGTGTGTATTTGATTGATCAGCAGTCAGATCAAATGCCAAAATGAAGAACCCGTATCAAACAAGTCTTTCATTATATGGTTTCCTTTATCAAAATATTTAATGCCATTTCCCTTGAATAGAAAATTGTAGCCTCTTGAGCTTATTCCATTGGTATCATTTTGATAATCAAATTCTAATGGTTGAGAAGGTACTTGTACGCCATTTATCGATAAATTAAATCTTTGTAAATTAAAATGTTTAAATTCAAATGGATTCAGTTTTCTATCTCCTGTATATTTCTATCTCCACCATGCAAAATGACAAATAGTTTGGTAACTGGCCAATCACCACATTATCAATTGATAATGAATGATTACCTGGATAAAGTGTGAATGTCTTTACTTCAACTCTGCTATAGGGATATATAGCGTTTTTGTTTTGTAATACTTTATGATGAGCGAGAAGTATTCCTGGATTAATTGTAACATGATTCATAAATAATTGTGCCTCCAAAATTTTTAGTGATGATTCGCCAGTTGTTTCCATTACATAAAATGCTGATTTCTCTAAATTTAATGTAATTCTCAGATCAACATTGTTTAGCAATAACTTGGTTTGATTGAAAATATCTCCATGCACTTTTCCATATAGTTCAACTTTATTACTTTTTTGGAAAATAAGTTTTCGTGTGTCTAATGCAGTATTACTGGCCGACTCAGCAGCAGTATTTGGATACCAACCTGATGTTGTTAAATGTGTTTTGCTGGCATCCGTTCCATAGTTTAATAGAGTTTGTATATATGAACGATAATGATAATTATTATCGCTCTGTGAAATTAATACATTGTTTAAATATACTGAAGGGCTTCTGAATATTGAGTGAAGAATATTATTAACTACCCCCACAGAACCATCAGTTAAACCGTTATTATGTATATCTTTTAATTGTACCACAAGTCGTAAATATACACTAGATAAATCTCTATACGTTTCACCATTTCCCAAACATACAAATTCAATTGTTCCAGCATTATCTAAAGAGCGATCGGATTGTATGCAACTGCTTCTGTGCGTAAAACACTATTTTGAATTGGAAGAGGTTCGAATAAATCAAGCTCGCTTTTCATGCACTCCATTTGTCGGTTTTATTTATCGTATTTTTTTATGAGAAAATATCCTTGGATAAGTTTTTTTTTGTTTTACGTATATATTTAGGTATTTTTTTGAAACGTTTGCTGTTGGTTGTTTTCCTAGAATGACGAGTTCGTTTAGGGTTCTTCCGTTTTATATTATTTTTTTCCCGATCCTTTTATTTGTGAGGTTGGCTATAGCATCTCTACCTTTTTCTTCCAAAATATTTCTCAGCGGTTTTTTTCCAAAATCATTAATAATAGTTTTTCCAGATTCAATTGCCTGATTTTTTAAAGCATTGAATTCCGAAAGAAATAAAGGTTTTAAATTTCTATACAACCCAGCAAAGAATGATCCAATTCCTCTGCCTTGTTTTATTAATCTCGGTGCTATATATAGAGTTCCAATAAGACTTATTCCCGATCCCGATTGATTAAGATAGTACTGCGTGTAAAGTTGCTCCATGCTTGTTGTTTTTAAATATGAGTTAATTGTTACTGTTCATCCTCATTTATAGTCTTTTATTCCTTTTTCGAAAGTGAAGAGTTAAATATATTGGTATGCTGCTAGGTTTAAAATAAACTTTATGTCCTTTTAAATCACTTATTAAAACAGAGATATCTTTAATAGTCAATATTTCAAGAGGATAATATTCTACAAATGGGAATCTTATTAGTTGTCTAAGTCCATTGTATGCTAGTATCTTTATACATCTTAAATTAGTGTCACCAACACACCTTGGTTTAATTATATCAGTGTACACTAATAAAAATGGTTTGGAAAATCTTCCTTCAATTCGAATGGTTCCTTGATTTAATAAGTTTGCACACATGTGTGTATTTGATTGATCAGCAGTCAGATCAAATGCCAAAATGAAGAATCCGTTATCAAACAAGTCTTTCGTTATATGGTTTCCTTTATCAAAATATTTAATGCCATTTCCCTTGAATAGAAAATTGTAGCCTCTTGAGCTTATTCCATTGGTATCATTTTGATAACCAAATTCTAATGGTTGAGAAGGTACTTGTACGCCATTTATCGATAAATTAAATCTTTGTAAATTAAAATGTTTAAATTCAAATGGATTCAGTTTTCTATCTCCTGTATATGCTTTATTTAGCACCATGCAAAATGACAAATAGTTTGGTAACTGGCCAATCACTACATTATCAATTGATAACCTGGATAAAGTGTGAATGACTTTACTTCAACTCTGCTATAGGGATATATAGCGTTTTTGTTTTGTAATACTTTATGATGAGCGAGAAGTATTCCTGGATTAATTGTAACATGATTCATAAATAATTGTGCCTCCAAAATTTTTAGTGATGATTCGCCAGTTGTTTCCATTACATAAAATGCTGATTTCTCTAAATTTAATGTAATTCTCAGATCAACATTGTTTAGCAATAACTTGGTTTGATTGAAAATATCTCCATTCACTTTTCCATATAGTTCAACTTTATTACTTTTTTGGAAAATAAGTTTTCGTGTGTCTAATGCAGTATTACTGGCCGACTCAGCAGCAGTATTTGGATACCAACCTGATGTTGTTAAATGTGTTTTGCTGGCATCCGTTCCATAGTTTAATAGAGTTTGTATATATGAACGATAATGATAATTATTATCGCTCTGTGAAATTAATACATTGTTTAAATATACTGAAGGGCTTCTGAATATTGAGTGAAGAATATTATTAACTACCCCCACAGAACCATCAGTTAAATCGTTATTATGTATATCTTTTAATTGTACCACAAGTCGTAAATATGCACTAGATAAATCTCTATACGTTTCACCATTTCCCAAACATACAAATTCAATTGTTCCAGCATTATCTAAAGAGCGATCGGATTGTATGATACTGCTTCTGTGCGTAAAACACTATTTTGAATTGGAAGAGGTTCGAATAAATCAAGCTCGCTTTTTATGCACTCCATTTGTCGGTTTTATTTATCGTATTTTTTTATGAGAAAATATCCTTGGATAAGTTTTTTTTTTGTTTTACGTATATATTTAGGTATTTTTTTTTGAAACGTTTGCTGTTGGTTGTTTTCCTAGAATGACGAGTTCGTTTAGGGTTCTTCCGTTTTATATTATTTTTTCCCGATCCTTTATGAAATTTTTTAGAAATTTTATTGACAGCCTTATTTGTGAGGTTGGCTATAGCATCTCTACCTTGTTCTTCCAAAATATTTCTCAGCGGTTTTTTTCCAAAATCATTAATAATAGTTTTTCCAGATTCAATTGCCTGATTTTTTAAAGCATTGAATTCCGAAAGAAATAAAGGTTTTAAATTTCTATACAATCCAGCAAAGAATGATCCAATTCCTCTGCCTTGTTTTATTATTCTCGGTGCTATATATAGAGTTCCAATAAGACTTATTCCGGATCCCGATTGATTAAGATAGTACTGCGTGTAAAGTTGCTCCATGCTTGTTGTTTTTAAATATGAGTTAATTGTTACTGTTCATCCTCATTTATAGTCTTTTATTCCTTTTTCGAAAGTGAAGAGTTAAATATATTGGTATGCTGCTAGGTTTAAAATAAACTTTATGTCCTTTTAAATCACTTATTAAAACAGAGATATCTTTAATAGTCAATATTTCAAGAGGATAATATTCTACAAATGGGAATCTTATTAGTTGTCTAAGTCCATTGTATGCTAGTATCTTTATACATCTTAAATTAGTGTCACCAACACACCTTGGTTTAATTATATCAGTGTACACTAATAAAAATTCTGGTACTACAGCCTCGGGTACGCTCGTTATTTATCTATATATCTATGATTTACAAATATTTCAGTAAGTCCAACTTCCCAATCCTCAGTTATTTGCGTAGGAATATTTATTATGTTGGTAAATGCAGATTGTACATTTTTAGTGTATACACTCATAGAGTTATTACTCAAAAGAGACACAAAAAATTCGCTTAAGTTGTTCATTACAGCGTTTATCGACGTATAATAAAGCAATTTACTCAATGTTGTATTTTATATTCTATAATGATATCCAGTCAACATCATTTTCTCCATATTGAATCGATTTGATAGAACTTTTAATTTTATATGGTTGACTGAAAACTCGATATTTTTTCTCTTTTTTCTTTAATATCGCTTTACTTAGTTTCATAGATAGCTCCCGTTTTTTTCTAGGATTGTCCATAGTACTATTTAAATTTGGTGTCATATCTATCAATTTTCTTTTTACTTGCTTGGAGTCGATGTAGTCGGAACAGCAGTTTTGTTTATTTTATATTTTTTAGGTATTGCGGAGATTTGACTTGTTTTAGGATTAACCTATATAGATATATTTTCCTCATTCTCAAAATTTTTTTGATCGTCAATGTGTGGCATTGATATTGATTTTATTTTTTCTGTAATTCGTGAAGTGAACTCATTAGTAAAGTCACTTGTCTGAGTTCCAATGTCTTTTTTGTCGTTTTTATGTTCACCTTGATTATTTTCTTCTAATTGTTTAGGAATCTTTAAATTGCGTTTTAAATAGAAATATTTATACAATTTTTGTTGAATACTTAGCCATTTATTAAAATCGGTTGTATTTTTATTTGAGAATATTGGTAAAAGTTTTCTATTCAAAAATATTGATGCTGAAGAGTCATTTAAGATCATATTATATGTATTTGGATGTATAAGTTATACTTTATTTAATTTTAATTTAGACATTTTCAATTAATTTTCCAATTATTCCGGATAGTAACGAAGATATAAGCACTGGTAAGAATCCTCCTTTCTGAATAAGAACTTTTCGTTTCGAGCTCAGTGATCGCTTTAAGCATGCCAGACATCTAAGCTCTTTTTTATACTTTTCTAAAAACTGTTTATCCTTAGTTTTTAAATTATTATTTCCTCTAAGTATATTATTAGAAATGTCTGCAATTGCCTTAATAAGATCAGGAGTTGAGTTTTTTTAATATAGCTTTCCTTAATTTGATATCAGCATTTTTGATCGCGTATAAAATATGCTTGTTTTCCTTCAATCGCGTTAGATTCTTTTTGTAAACCATTTTCAATTGTATCGCAATAACAATAACAAAACTCTTTGTGAAATATATTTGTTCGATATCTTAAAAGATCATTTACCCTTTGAGTAAGATCAATTAGTAAATAGCCATGTGGTTCATCAGTGACCTCTTTATATATCCTCACCAACTTTTTTGAATTTTCAGGACAAATTTGTCTTGCCAAGTGCTGAAATTGAAGTTTATCTCGAGGATTTTTAAATACTACAATATATTTTGTATTTATGAAATGTCTCGAGTATGAGAGGGTTTATGAAAAATATTTTGAGTTACAACAATTACAGACAAATTTCGATGATGCGAAAAGATCACAGATTTCTTTATTGAATGCTCCCATCATTAGATCGTCCAAAATAATAAGGACTGGTTCATTTAACTCGTTTTCGAAATTATCAGGTATTCCTTTAAAATATTCTATATTGTTAAATGATGGTTTTGCATGCTCTTCACCATAGCACCAAATAACCCTTTTAATACGCTTGGTAATCAACATATCTCTGTTTTCTAACAAATTTTTCAAAAATGTTGTTTTTCCTGTTGTTTTTCCCGCTAATTAACATTGTGAATGGATGAATAAATTGATAAAACATTTTATATGGTTGAACTATATAATACAAATGAAAGATATTTTGATTTTATTTTTTAAATATACTCATTTATTTAATTAAATTAATGTGTGTACTAAACCTAATTCTTAAATATAACTTCATAAGTTTTTCAATCTTTACACAGGTAAACTTGAAGTCTGAACATTCGCAAGTATCTGGTCCGCATGTTGTTTCATTTTTAGACCAACAACAGCATACATAGTGTTTACCATTGATTGAATGCACCTGTTCCATATGCTGATATTGTTTTAAAGATTCGATGTGATCTAAAATTTCCAATTTATGATCCTCAAAAAATACATTTTCAAACTCCTTTAAAAAACTTTTAACAGTCAATAGATCCATCCTGACTGTAAATTATTTTACGTGTATCTTCGATGAAATTCAAAACTGGACTAAAATCAATCGACCTAGCATTCAGAACTCAAGTTAAATATATATAAAAATAAACATAAAAAAAAGAATTTTATTTTGTATATAGTTACTATATAATAATTTCATTATATTATGTAATAATTTCACAATATTATGTTATAATTTCACAATATTATACCAGAATTTCACAATATTCATTAGAAAAAAAGTAGTTTTTTTCCAAGTGTACGAATATTTTAAAAACATTGTTTTGAGGGCATTTGTATCGAAAATCTGGATGTTACTGGCAATTTGTAAAGTAGTCTGGTAAATTACCTAAACTCATATCAAGATTAATATTAATTACTTTTGAAGATACAAATCGTTCTAAGAAATCTTTTTTATGTTGTCCTACAACAAAGATAGTATTATATTTCTTAAGAGATCCCAATACTGAAACGTTTAAATAATCGATGAATCCATCGGTCCAATCCAGTCCGTTAACATGTCTTTTACAGAACATATTATTACTGAGCCTCCACTCATATACGCCAACTCTTTAATGAATACTTGGTTACCATTTCCGGTTACGTATTGAAAATCAACTATGACAGACTTCTCTTTCTCAACTGCGTTCATTTTAAATTTGATGATATTTACTAACTGAATTATTTAAAAATTTTGAACTGGTTATATAGCTAGCATTTCATCAGAAATAATTTAGCAGGAGAATAAAAGTATAATTCGTAATGTAAGAAAGAGACAGGAACATGAAATTATATTTGGATTGCAAAACTATATCAGTGCTAATATAAAAATTAAGTGTGGATTTTCAACAACGCGGACCTTTAAACCAATGATATGGATTCAATGTAACAAGAAAAATTTCATTGGTTTAGAAAGAGACCATGGCATAGAAAGAATACATACAATTAAAACTGGACCATCATAAGTTTCTTTCTCCAGACACAATATTAGATCATCCCACATTACATAATTTGAATTGTGAATTTAAGTATCGAAAAGGTGATAGAAGGTGTACATTGTTTTTAAAACAGAATGGACATATTGCTGAAATAGTCAATGATGCCTGGATGAATATAATACGTATTGGAATTTTTGTATCATCAATTCTTTGTTGGAATTCAATATTACAACAGCAAATTTATAATTTAATAAATTAATAAATTAATTTATAAATTAATAATAAAATCCAAAGAGACAACTGTATAAATATAAAATAAATTCTATTTTTAAAAACAATATAAATATATATATATATATTAAAATGTCTAAGCAAGCAGTAGTAAATATAAATAGTAAATTCATAGATCTGCTAGAAAAAATTTCCCTAGAAGAAGATTTATACAAAAAGGTTTAAACGATACATGGCAAATTGATTTGGTAGGTGTATCGAATTTCGATTTTTTTTTGTGAACCACAAGTCTTTTTGCCGGAAAACATTATTATAATGTATTTGAGCATGATATCAATATATATTTGACCAAAAAAGTTTACATAAGCACGTATACATAAAAATTGATCTTTATATGTACATTTTATATGAGGTATTTAAACATAAGTGGTCGGATCATAGGTCACAATGGACCGATCTCGCCATACATACAGCGTAGGTATATTAGTAATCCAAGTTATAAGTTTCATTTATCTAGCTCTTCAATTTTAAAAGTAGTAGGGATTTCAACAGACAGACAGACAGACAGACAGACAGACAGACAGACAGACAGACGGACAGACGGACAGACGGACAGACATACAGACAGACGGACAGACAGACAGACAGACAGACAGACAGACAGACAGACGGACAGACGGACAGACGGACAGACATACAGACAGACGGACAGACAGACGGACAGACAGACGGACAGACAGACGGACATCGCTAAATCGACTCAGGAGGTCATGCTGATCAAGAATATATATACTTTTCCATACCGGAGATGCTTCCTTCTGGGTGTTACAAACGGCGTACCAAACTGAATATACCCTTTCACTCTTAGTGTAGGGTATAAATAAAAATCGCAAGACGTCACTTCAGCAATGTCAATCATGTTAAACAATTCATAAGTTTCACCGAAAAATATTCAATCTGATCCGGGAAAAGAGTTTTTTTTAATAAAGAATTCAAAAGTCTAATGAATCAATATAATATTAATCATTATCATACGTATACTCATATGAAAGCGTCTATATGTGAAAGGTTTAATAGAATACCTAGATGTAAAATGTGGACAATGTTTAGTATGGAAGGCAACTATAAATGGATTAATTCTGTAGAAAAATTGTTAAATGAATACAACACCACATGGCATAGAACTATAAAAATGAAACCAATTGAAATAACTAAAAGAAATGAAAAAATGTTGTTTAAAACAGTTTATAATTTTCCTAAAGTATTTCCTAAGCCTAAATTTTATATAGACGATCACGTTAGAATAAGTAAATATAAGGAAATATTTTTTAAGGGATATGAACCAAATTGGTCTACAGAAATATTTACTATTCACATGGTCAAAATAACAAAACCAGTGACTTATATTTTAAAAGATTATAAGGGAAATATAATTTAAGGTTCATTTTATGAATATGAACTTCAAAGAGTTGGAGATAAAGATTCATATCTCATTGAAAAAAATTTGAAATGGAAAGGGAATAAAGTATTTGTTAAATGGCTAGGATTTGATGACACTCATAATACCTGGATTAATAAAAATCAGTCGCTTAAATAAAAAAAGAAATGAGAATGGTATAAAAAGATCTATCATTAGAAATATTAATCATTTTGTAATTGCCCATTACGAAGACATCATATAGAATACTGATATTAATAAACAAAATGGATTGGTTTAGAAAAGGATATAAACGCTTGCTTTACTGCAACTATTGTGGTAGTAATGAGCACAAAGTCGATCAATGTAGGAAAAACAAATATGATGATCTTCATAAGGAGATAGAGAATAAAAAACCGAAGAATACCTAAAAAACAAATTATTTCTTTTTTTTCATTTGAAATAAATATATATCCTGTGAAATAAATATATAAAAAACAACACTTTTTTGTTTTATTTTATTTTGGTTTTTTATTAAATGTATATTGTCATCAATAAAATAGTACAAATATAATTTACAAAAAAGGATATGGACATATATTTAATTAAAATTATTTCTTATTTATATAGTTATACAATTATAAATATATATATACAGGTTATTTACATAGAATTTAAAGTATCGGATATTTTGTAGTGACCCCATGCTAATGTAGATATTCCATCAGGTAATATATACCGTTTATCTTCTTTGTAATTAAGGCTGATTTTATTAGATATTTCTGTATAAAGCTGATGAGATCAACTTCTAATAACCCTCTGTTGCCCATATGATGTTTTTTTGGTTATAATACACTCTACATAGTCGCTATAGTCAATATTTCTTACTATTGAATTTTTAACACCTTTTAACTTTTTAACAGTTTCGTCTTCAACTATGTACGCATATGCCTTTGCTTTCAATCCTGCGAAGTCAGTCATTATCCGACCAGCATTTTCATCTTTCATTAGACCCAAAACTTTTTTATTTTGAGGCTTAATATTGAACTGATTATTTTCATTGTAGTCTGATGTATCGAAATGAAATGGATTTGATTTTATTATATCGTAAATATCATCAGAAGATGATAGCACAAAACTATCTGTATCCATATATATGGCTTCGATGTTTTTACTTTTATTCTTCAAAAAATTATAATAAAAATCGTACATTAGCCACTTTGAAAGTTCTTAAACCACTACGCCTACATAAATTGGTTTGTCGTAACAAATCTCTAATTTTGTCAACTCAATTTCGACTAATTCATCACTAAAAATTTCAATACTATGAAAATTTGACTTAGCTATAAGCGTGAAGGTCGGCAATTGGTTTATTGTTTTTTCCTCCCATGGGAATTTTATTTTCCGAACAAAACGGTAAGCAATTATGACTATCACGAATGTAATTGATATATACTAGATCTACTTCTAGTATATATCCATTAGAATCATTATAAGATAGTGTATAAAAATCTTTTTCTGCAATTTCTGTGTCTGTCAAAAATTTAAAGTCAGAGAATGGGAGTTTTTGCGACATTGCCCATCCATATAAATTATTCGCATCTACATAGGCCAAATAATTTTCTTTTTTACTGGTGTTAAATTCAGTTGTCAAATATTTATTATTAGCTTTTGAAATTCTGTGAGTGCATTGAGTTAAACCGCCACGCACTCCCACTTTTAGAAAATTGTAAATTTCAACATCTCTAATTAATTCTAATTCTACCTTTGTTAGCTTTAACATTGCGTTCCAAGACAGAGAAGGAGCTGTGACATAATTGCAAGAATCTAAATTATAATTTTTTTACATATGTTTCTAAAGTTTTCAAAAACATCTGCTGATATCAGTACATCACTTTCCAAATATAATAGCATATATTCTCGTAACGTCTTACAGTTAAATGTATTCCACACTTTTTGAGCGAATGCATAGTCTTCATAAGTACACGCCCTGTCGTCTAATGAATTATAAAATATGTCTATTGTAGGCAAAGTCATGTCATCTAAAACGTCAAAACTACTCAAATAATCATAAGGAAATACCCCCTTCCTCCTGAAAAGATCAAATTTATCTACATTAGCATGCCCATGCTTTAACAATTTAAAATTTTCTTTATTCATATATGAGACTAATTTTTCTAAACTAGAATTTAGAAACCTATTTGAATCTATAAAATTAATATTAAATCTATGATTTTTCCCATCCATAATTTTTTTTGTTATTCCAATATACAATTCTTTATTACATGGGATAGCTTTTAAATTACCACCCAATTTTTTAATAAATAAATGTATATCATAACGTGATAAATTATGAAAAATAACAGGAAAAAAAGGATATCTAAAATTAAAGGTTTTCTTATATTTTTCGTGAATTGGTCCCACGTATTCACCAGTAAAAAAATTGTAAAATGTCCGTCGTCCCGCGTCATGTATTTGCTTCTCGCACGAACAATATTCAGCCAGATCCTGATACATTTCATCAAGGGGCGAAAGATTGCACTGCTCCTGAGCTGGTTTTATCCAATATTTTTGATGGAGAATATTCAGTTTATTTTCTAATCCATCGATGAATTTTTCGACGCAATCCTTTCACAAAAATTGTCCGGCTTTATGACTTCGTGTAAATTGTTTTTTAATGAGTCGTTCCATTTCTCTTATGAGACAATAATGAAAAATAGTTGACTCATTATTTTGAATCATCAACAAATTTATATGGAAACTTCGCACAGCTTTCGTTGCTCTAGATCCAAGGTCCATATCTAGATCTAGGTCCAATTATTTCAGATTTACGTTCCTTAATCCCAGATTTATCTTTGATTTCATACACATTTATACTAAATTGTGTATTGTTTTTTTCAAAGATTTTAATATCCTTTACCATTGTTGGAAAATTCATATCTGAAAAATCAATGATAAAACCTCTATATCGAATTTTATCGGAGCTTATATCATTGATTTTATAATATTGTGGATTAATTAAATTACACATTCTTTCTGGCCGGTCAACTTTGCTAGCTATTGCAGCGAGTACAGCCCATTTAAAGCAGTACACATCATCATTTTTTATATTTGTTGTTACTGCTTTTGCATTTATGTCAGCTGGTAAATAAATATAAGATCCTACTGGTATGTGTTGCAATTTCAGAATTTTGGATTCTAAGAATTTATATTCTGCTATAACCCATCCGCTGTCCTTCTCCTGATATTCACTGGTCTGTTTAATTAATTCATCCAAAAATGCATTTAACACTGATTCAATTTCGTCTATATTATATATGCATACAAACGGAATTGAGAAATGTTTTAATGTCATAACCATTTCTTCATTATTGGTTTTGACATATTCTCCATATAGAACCACATTCATTTTATTTGATTCAAACTCAATAATATTAGTTTGAACTATATTTTTTAAAAAGCCTTTCAAATCATTATAAAATTTTCCAACGCAAATTTCATTTTTTAAATTGCTGACAATTTTATAATGATAGCATACCCTGTTATTTCGGAGTGATATTAGAAAAACATTTTCACTAATAAATGTTGCAGCTTTCTCCTTATGAGCATTCGTTCTTAAATGCATTTTAAAACGATTCACCGGAATACTAATGTGACAAATAGAGCAATATTTGTCCACCAATATTATTCTTCTCCTTTTGGGTTGGTTAGCAAGTGGAGCAGCATTTCTCTTATTTATATTAGATGATGATGGTTGGTTGCATCTATTTCATTTTCATCATCAGAGATACTTATAATGCTTGAATTTTGTTGCCAGCTTGGTGCTGCTTGGTGTCTTCTTGGTGCGGCTGCATGATGCATGCTTGGTGCAGCTTGTTGTCTGATAGATACTACTGCATGATGCATGCTTGGTGGCTGCTTGGTGGCTGCTTGGTGGCTGCTAGGTGCTGCTGCTGCCCGGCGAGCGTCATAGTCCCTGAATGCCAAATTCTCGCCATTGCATTCGGATTCATGTTTCGGTTTTAAAAAGATACTGAAGATTCCGTTACACTTATTACACAGGAACATGTTTGTATTGTTTTGTTTTAAATTTAACAAAAAAAAAGTTGATAAACTATATTTTATTTTTTTAATTCGATTTAAAAAATAATATTTTTTTAACACTTTATTTAAACTTTATATAAAATTTTACAAGCAATTTACTCAATGCACACGTTACATGGAAGAGCGATTTGTAACTGATTCCAAAGGAAAGAAAATCGAACTCGGATATTTCAAGGATTTCCAAGGATTATGTATTTTATCGAAAACGATTTTAACCCTTAATTAAAAAAAAACAATAACCATTCAATAACACTATATATGTTTACATAAGAAACAAATCGTCATAAACTAAAAATTTTAGGACGGTTTCGTTTACCTTTGTTCTATTGTAATAACTAAAAAAAAATCAATATAAAAAGATCCCACAATGCGACAGACAGGTGCACATTACATTGACAGTTCGGTTTCGAACATTTTATGACAGGTTCAAGGATCATGTTTGTTCTTGAAAACGATCAATAGAAAACCTTTTTATTATCTTTTTTAATGACGTCATAAACTAGAAATTTTATGACGGTTGCCTTTGTTCTAACTAAAAAAAAAAAGGTCAATATAAAAAACTATCCCATATTTTTTTATTACGGTTGCATGAACCTTTGTTCTAACTAAAAATGGTAATATAAAAAAAACGATCCCACCCTCTGATATAATTAAAAAGGTCAACATAAAAAATATCCCACAATCTTGAAGTACCTGCGATACGTATACATGCATTTTTTTTCTCTGCATCTCTTGCAGACTCTCGCAAAAACACTGATCCCTCTCCGATCGTTTGCAGACTGATCCCTCTCTGAGTCTTTGTAGACTCTTGCCAAAACACTGATCCCACCCAATGCTTATACCTGAACCTGAAGCATGTATTCTTCGATCGAAAACTGTATGATACTAGTCTATAAAACTGATCCCATACATTACATGATACCAACAACAGCAAAATAAAAATACCAACATGAATTCCAACTAGTAATTCCAAAATTATTCTAATAGGAATTCCAGCAAGTATTCTAACAAGTATTCCAATAGAATTCCAGCAAGTATTCTAACAAGTATTCCAATAGAAATTCCAATACGTATTTGCATAAACTGCGATTAATCGTAGCTTGGCGCTCTTTTGCCATGATTTTGTCAAAAATTTATATTTTTTAAGAAATATTATTACAAAAGTAGTAGATTTTATACTTCTCTGAGTAAAACTCTGCGTTTACTTTCAAAATATATAAAGAAAGTCCTACAGCATAGTTGAAAAGTATCTGTAATTCATTATTAAAAAGTTGTCATAAGAAATTATGGTCCAAAAGTTATAAAACTGGTGGTTTGGTGGTCAACACCTACATTTTTATTTTTAAAAAAGTTGCAGCAAATATTTGATGCATTTGTGGCGCTGATTCCGAAAATAGCATCAGTTTTGTCAAATTGGCAATAGTTTTTGAGAAATAGGCCATTTTTCAATTTCTCAATGTTTTGGTCTTCTTTTATTATTAAAATTCCAACAAAACAAAATAACGAAAATGTCTTTCCGATATTAGACGCATAAAAATATCGCGCTACAATTGATATAAGCAAAAGAAATTCAAATTTGTTAAAAAAGTTAAAAATATTGGTAATAAAATACTATATACTTAGTGGATAAAAATGTTAAGAAATATTTGTATAAACTTTTATGTGGCGCCAAGTATCCTCTATAAAACCTCATTTATGTAATAAAATTTTGCATACATAACTTTTGCTTATATGTATCTCGCAAACAAATTTGTTCACGCATAAAAACAAATTTGTATTTTATGGCGAAAGATTTTCTTACATCGAAAAGATAATTTCATATTTAAATTTTAAAAATAAAAGCAGAATAATGGGAGATTATAAAACGGGCTATATCTCAGAAACTAGAGCCAATTTTACTAAACTGATACCAATTTCGGAATTAGCTCTACAAATGCAATATTAGCTGTAACTTTTTTTGAACCATGTCAAATTTTGAATTTTGTCGGGCTGTGTAATGAACCAATACTGAAAAATATATATTTAATATATTTTTTGTCAATTAATTTTTTCTGCCGTTTGAACTGCGTTAATTAATTAAGCTTTTCCATAAATAACAATATAATGTAATTTATGGCCTAAAAGTTACATTGTGCTGCTAGAGTTTATCACAAAAAATGTGAGTAAAAATGTCCTTGAGTCCCGTATTCGTACATTGATGATGATGTTAACAAATCATTTTAAATCCATATTATATTTTTTTAATCATCTAAATAAAGTTGTTTTGGATCGAAATAGGCTTAAATAATTAGAGATTGGATCTTTTAATGTCCTCCTAAAATAAATTGTTGTTTGTTTTTCGACCTAAAATAGAGTTATTGCAAAAATATTGTTTTTGCGGGCTGAAGGTCTTGCCAGATACAAAGTGCTATGTACTGGGGAGTGAAACAAACAACAATTGACAAAAACAAAAAGGTGCTGGCTGACCGTACAGCTGTTTCGGTAGCTGCCAAGCTTCCTCATCAGCGGTCTTCTGCACAATTGCTGCATAGCAAAGCCTATAAGATCATTTTTTTGCAATGAACTAAATGCGAATTTAGTACAAGCACAAAACAACCCGGCACAACATGCAAAAATTGCACCTCCTAAAATTTCACAAATTTTGAATAAAATCTTAAGCTCGAGCATTCTCCTTGAAGTTAAAAACACCCACTAAAATATTATTTAAATTTTTTTTTTTTATATTTTTCGGCACACATTTTTTGTGGTAAACTCTAGCAGCACAATATAACTTTTAGGCCCTATTATAATAATAATAGTTTGGGACTTCAGTCCTATAAGAACATAGACCGAGTACTCTCACCATTTTGAGATATGCGTGTTATATTTGTACTCAAAGAGGTGGGACCTACAGTTTATTGCCGAATCCGAACGGCTGGTGAAAGCTTTTCATAGGCAATGTTTTACTCACGTATGTTTGCCATTTTCTTCCGAGATGTAGCGCGGTATGTTCTATAGAAAAATGTACGATGAATTAAAAACAAACAAAAAAATAAGGATCTAAACCTTTCTGACCATCGTTTTGAAAACCAGTACACCATTAGAAAAACCAATTCATCACCTTTCAAATGAGATTAACTTCAATATTCAACTTATAAACTCAGAAAAAACCCATGAAAACACCATTGATTAAATAGTATTAAAAAATAATTATTTTCATATATATAAAAATTATACCTAGTATTTTCTAGTGTTTAATGGTAATTACCGATTAAAATAATAATTTATTATGTTGAAAAAAAAGTATCGTTTGTATGGTATTTTTTTCCTGAGTGTGGTTCACATGCTATATTAGTTTAACGGAATGCAAAAAGTTGTATTTTAACTTCCAAAAAAAAAACACTATTTTAATAGAAAAACCAGTTGGGAAGGTTATATCACATGGGAAATTTTAAAGTAGGTGTAATTATGATAGTTAGGATTATCAAAATTATAGTCGGTCTAAGCCGACTATAAATACCCTACGCATATGTGTGGTTACCATTCAAAGTGATATATAGGTCACCAGGGTATACGAATCCTGAAAATAACTACAAACATTCAATCGCTGAAGAATTTCCATTCATTTGATACCCATATTTACAAATGGGTAGGTGTACCGAATTTCGATTTTTTTTTTGTGAATCACAAGTCTTTTTGCCGAAAAACATTATTATAATGTATTTGAGCATGATATCAATATGTATTTGACCAAAAAAGTTTACCTAAGCACGTATACATAAAAATTGATCTTTATATGTACATTTTATATGAGGTATTTAAACATAAGTGGTCGGATCATAGGTCACAATGGACCGATCTCGCCCATACAGCGTAGGTATATTAATAATCTAAGTTATAAGTTTCATTTATTTACCTCTTCAATTTTAAAAGTAGTAGGGATTTCAACAGACAGACAGACGGACAGACGGACATCGCTAAATCGACTCAGGAGGTCATGCTGATCTCAGAATATATATACTTTTCCATACCGGAAATGCTTCCTTCTGGGTGTTACAAACGGCGTACCAAACTGAATATACCCTTTCACTCTTAGTGTAGGGTATAATTTATTTAAGATGGAAAAGATATAAAACAATCGAAACACTTGAAGCCTTCAAAGATATTAGAAAAAAAGTTGCAAATAATATGAAATCGGCAAAAAAGCAAAATTCTATGAAAACAAGTTTTACAAAGCAATAGGAAGTCAACACAAATGGATGGAAATACGGAATATTGGTATTGGCAAAAATAAAGCTACTTCTTCTGTGATTCAAAATCTTGATGAGCTTAATTGTAAATTTGTCAATATTCCGATGCGTACAGCTAACTTAAGTCATTACAAAAACTGTACCAGATTAACAACATCAAAATTTGATTTAATTGGTGTAGATCAACTAGATGTAATAGAGAGTTTTTTGTCTATTAATTCAAATTCTTTAAGACTTGACAATATTCATCCCTATTCATAAAAATAATAATATAATAGTTTGGCACAACAGTCCTATAAGAACATAAGCCGAGCTCTCTCACCATTTTGAGCTGTGCGTGTTATATTTGTACTCAAAGTGGTGGGACCTACAGTTTATTGCCGAATCCGAACGGCGGATGAGAGCTTTTCATAGGCAATGTTTTACTCCCGTAGGTTTGCCATTTACTGCCTAGAGGTAGCGCGGTATAGCAAAATGTTTCTATGAAAAGATGTTGTATGCGTCAGTCCAGGCTTGAACCGGGGACCTTTCGGCTCGCTGTCCAACGCATTAAACACAGAGCTACCGCGGCTAAGTACTTCTTCCAAAAATGTTACCTTTTATAACACACACATTCAACACTGTTCTTACAACTTCTGTTTTTCCACTATGCTGGAAAAAGGCTAAAATAATACCAATTCCTAAAGCAAAGGACGAATATCGACCTATTGCCATCTTACCATATCTTTCCAAAGTACTTGAATTACTAATACATAAACAAATGACAAAATTTTTTACTGATAATTCACTAATAACTGATAGACAGTCCGGATTTCGAATAAACGCAGCTGCATAACTGCATTACTTGATGTCGCAGAAGGGATTCGTGCGGCAATTGATGACAATAAATTAACATTCTTGACACTTTTGGACCATTCGAAAGCTATTGACACTGTTGACCACAATGTACTGACAAGCAAACTATATAATATGTACGGATTTTCTTCAACTGCAATAAAACTATTGATATCAAACCTTAGCGACAGATCACAGATCGTTTGTGATGAAAATTCCACTTCCGGTTTTCTATATATTAAGGGAGGCGTACCACAGGGATCTATATTAGGTCCATTGTTGTTCTCCATATATATAAATGACCTACCTTATGTTTTGAACAATTGTGGTATTCATATGTATGCAGATGATGTACAACTGTACACATCATGTAGCAATGATTCAATAAGTGACTGTGTGAATAATTTAAATTTAAACTTGACACATATTAAAGATTGGGCATGTAATAACGGCTTAAGACTTAATCCGAAAAAATCGCAATGTATAGTCATTTATAAAAAGTGTTTCGATAATGACCACTAACCAGATATTTACCTAACTAACTATAAAATTTAATATGTTGATTGCGCGAAAAATTTAGGTATTACATTTAATAGATCTTTGTCTTGGAATAAGAAGATAATGAACGTTGTCCGCAGAGTGTATAGTATGCTTCGAGCTCTTCGGTCTTCGCAGTATTTTACTCCTCAAAACATCATAATGTAATTAACTATGTCCTATCTCATTCCTACACTTTTGTATGGATGTGAGCTATTCGCAAACTGCGATACAGCAGCCAAACATAAATTAAACATACTTTTCAATAACATAACTAGATATGTGTATGGATTGAAACGAATAGATCATGTTTCTAGATTCGCTAAACAAATGTATTCTATCTCATTTAACAATTTATTAGATTTTAAAACAATTATAATGCTGCACAAAATGGTTTATACCAAGGAACCATAATACCTCTATAACAAACTAATATTTTCAAGATCAACTCGCAATAATATAATTATACAAATTAAGCATTCAACTAAAATTTCAGAACGTCAGTTTTTTATTTATTCCATTCGACTTAGGAATTCTCTACCAAATTAATTACAACTTATGAGTAATGCATTTAAATTCAAAAACGAATATTTAAAGTATCTCCAATGTGTGTAATTTTATGTTAATTAGTGTAATTTTATAGAAAATTCCAAGTGAGTATCTCTCAATATATATTAATACAATTAAATTAAAATATGTTAATTATTATGACTAGTTAATTATTATCAATTATTATTAATAGTGATATCAACAATTTTATAGATTTAACGATTTTGAATTTAGACTGAATTTATATTGAAAGAATGAGAAATGCCTTTGTATTTTGCAGATCCAGTTCAAATGGTGTTTTATCTCAGGAAGTAGAAATTGTTTACCGTTTGTTTATTTTTATTTATATAGTTTAATTTATTAAATTAAAAAAGTTTAGAATTTTCCGATAAATTATATAATATTTTAGATATAGTTTGTTCAGACTATTCCTAATTATTTCAATCAAAAATATTATCTTATCTCTATCGTAACCAACAAAAAACTAATTTCACAGTAGGAAAAAAAGTCTCAAAATTGAGAAGATCAATATTTTATTATTTTTTTTTTCGTAAAGTGTCATTTAAATAAGCTGACAATAATATCCAAAATATCCATTAAGTATTTGAAGAAAAATGTAATACGATGTTTTGCTTGTCCCAATTTATTTCGAACAATTTTTCAAATCTTGACTTACAAGCTATATTAGTTTAACGGAATGCAAAAAGTTGTATTTTAACTTCCAAAAAAAAAACACTATTTTAATAGAAAAACCAGTTGGGAAGGTTATATCACATGGGAAATTTTAAAGTAGGTGTAATTATGATAGTTAGGATTATCAAAATTATAGTCGGTCTAAGCCGACTATAAATACCCTACACATATGTGTGGTTACCATTCAAAGTGATATATAGGTCACCAGGGTATACGAATCCTGAAAATAACTACAAACATTCAATCGCTGAAGAATTTCCATTCATTTGATACCCATATTTACAAATGGGTAGGTGTACCGAATTTCGATTTTTTTTTGTGAACCACAAGTCTTTTTGCCGAAAAACATTATTATAATGTATTTGAGCATGATATCAATATGTATTTGACCAACAAAGTTTACCTAAGCACGTATACATAAAAATTGATCTTTATATGTACATTTTATATGAGGTATTTAAACATAAGTGGTCGGATCATAGGTCACAATGGACCGATCTCGCCCATACAGCGTAGGTATATTAATAATCCTTAATTAAGTTATAATTAATTAAGTTATAAGTTTCATTTATTTAGCTCTTTAATTTTAAAAGTAGTAGGGATTTCAACAGACAGACGGACAGCCGGACAGACGGACATCGCTAAATCGACTATGGAGGTCATGCTGATCTCAGAATATATATACTTTTCCATACCGGAGATGCTTCCTTCTGGGTGTTACAAACGGCGTACGAAACTGAATATACCCTTTCACTCTTAGTGTAAGGGTATAATTTATTTAAGATGGAAAAGATGTAAAACAATCGAAACACTTGAAGCCTTCAAAGTTATTAGAAAAAAAGTTGCAAATAATATGAAATCGGCAAAAAAGCAAAATTCAATGAAAACAAGTTTAAATTTGAATTAATTGGTGTAGATCAACAGATGTATTAGAGAGTTTTTTGTCTATTAATTCAAATTCTTTAGGACTTGACAATATTTATCCCCTATTCATAAAAATAATAATATAATAGTTTGGCACAACAGTACTATAAGAACTTTGGCCGAGCTCTCTCACCATTTTGAGCTGTGCGTGTTATATTTGTACTCAAAGTGGTGGGACCTACAGTTTATTGCCGAATTCGAACGGCGGATGAGAGCTTTTCATAGGCAATGTTTTACTCTCGTAGGTTTGCCATTTACTGCCGAGAGGTAGCGCGGTATAGCAAAATGTTTCTATGAAAAGATGTTGTATGCGTCAGTCCAGGCTTGAACCGGGGACCTTTCGGCTCGCAGTCCAACGCATTAAACACAGAGCTACCGCGGCTAAGTACTTCTTCCAAAAATGTTACCTTTTATAACACACACTTTCAACATTGTTCTTACAACTTCTGTTTTTCCACTATGCTGGAAAAAGGCTAAAATAATACCAATTTCTAAAGCTAAGGACGAATATCGACCTATTGCCATCTTACCATATATTTCCAAAGTACTTGAATTACTAAAACATAAACAAATGACAAAATTTTTTACTGATAATTCACTAATAACTGATAGACAGTCCGGATTTCGAATAAACGCAGCTGCATAACTGCATTACTTGATGTCGCAGAAGGGATTCGTGCGGCAATTGATGACAATAAATTATTATTCTTGACACTTTTGGACCATTCGAAAGCTATTGACACTGTTGACCACAATGTACTGACAAGCAAACTATATAATATGTACGGATTTTCTTCAACTACAATAAAACTATTGATATCAAACCTTAGCGACAGATCACAGATCGTTTGTGATGAAAATTCCACTTCCGGTTTTCTATATATTAAGAGAGGCGTACCACAGGGATATATATTAGGTCCATTGTTGTTCTCCATATATATAAATGACCTACCTTATGTTTTGAACAATTGTGGTATTCATATGTATGCAGCAATGATTCAATAAGTGACTGTGTGAATAATTTAAATTTAAACTTGACACATATTAATGATTGGGCATGTAATAACGGCTTAAGACTTAATCCGAAAAAATTGGAATAAGAAGATAATGAACGTTGTCCGCAGAGTGTATAGTATGCTTCGAGCTCTTCGGTCTTCGCAGTATTTTACTCCTCAAAACATCATAATGTTATTAACTATGTCCTATCTCATTCCTACACTTTTGTATGGATGTGAGCTATTCGCAAACTGCGATACAGCAGCCAAACATAAATTAAACATACTTTTCAATAACATAACTAGATATGTGTATGGATTGAAACGAATAGATCATGTTTCTAGATTCGCTAAACAAATGTATTCTATCTCATTTAACAATTTATTAGATTTTAAAACAATTATAATGCTGCACAAAATGGTTTATACCAAGGAACCATAATACCTCTATAACTAACTAATATTTTCAAGATCAACTCGCAATAATATAATTATACAAATTAAGCATTCAACTAAAATTTCAGAACGTCAGTTTTTTATTTATTCCATTCGACTTAGGAATTCTCTACCAAATTAATTACAACTTATGAGTAATGCATTTAAATTCAAAAACGAATATTTAAAGTATCTCCAATGTGTGTAATTTTATGTTAATTAGTGTAATTTTATAGAAAATTCCAAGTGAGTATCTCTCAATATATATTAATACAATTAAATTAAAATATGTTAATTATTATGACTAGTTAATTATTATCAATTATTATTAATAGTGATATCAACAATTTTATAGATTTAACGATTTTGAATTTAGACTGAATTTATATTGAAAGAATGAGAAATGCCTTTGTATTTTGCAGATCCAGTTCAAATGGTGTTTTATCTCAGGAAGTAGTAATTGTTTACCGTTTGTTTATTTTTATTTATATAGTTTAATTTATTAAATTAAAAAAGTTTAGAATTTTCCGATAAATTATATAATATTTTAGATATAGTTTGTTCAGACTATTCCCAATTATTTCAATCAAAAATATTATCTTATCTCTATCGTAACCAACAAAAAACCAATTTCACAGTAGGAAAAAAAGTCTCAAAATTGAGAAGATCAATATTTTATTATTTTTTTTTCGTAAAGTGTCATTTAAATCAGCTGACAATAATATCCAAAATATCCATTAAGTATTTGAAGAAAAATGTAATACGATGTTTTGCTTGTCCCAATTTATTTCGAACAATTTTTCAAATCTTGACTTATTGACAAATATTATTAAATAACATATGAATATATATTTATTGGATAAATAAATATACAACATGCGACATAGAAAAATGTGCACTAAGGAAATGTTAGTAAAGTGCATTATAAACTTTTATACGAGATTCTGGACGGTTTTAAATTTTTATAACGAAACGATTTCGGTATTCCGGTTCTATGTTACGGTTTCGGTTTTGATTTCGGTACGGTTTTCCATATTTTCAATTTCTTCAACATTTTAAACATTTTAAAAATCCAATCACATAAAAATTTGAATAATATTTTAACAAGAATTAAGAAACAAAAAATAATTGTATAAATCAAGTGATGTTGATGAGACAATTCAAAATCTCAAGGCCATAATAAAACCAGTTGGGAAGGTTAGATCACATGGGAAATTTTAAAGTAGGTGCAATTATGATAGTTAGGATTATCAAAATTATAGTCGGTCTAAGCCGACAACATTATTGCCGGAAAACATTATTATAATGTATTTGAGCATGATATCAATATGTATTTGACATAAAAAGTTTTACTAAGCACGTATACATAAAAATTGATCTTTATATGTACATTTTATATGAGGTATTTGAACATAAGTGGTCGGATCATAGGTCACAATGGACCGATCTCGTCATACATACAGCGTAGGTATATTAGTAATCTAAGTTATAAGTTTCATTTATCTAGCTCTTCAATTTTAAAAGTAGTAGGGATTTCAACAGACAGACGGAGAGACAGACGGACAGACGGACAGACGGACAGACAGACATACAGACAGACAGACAGACAGACAGACAGACGGGCGGACGGACAGACGGACAGACTGACATCGCTAAATCGACTCAGGAGGTCATGCTGATCAAGAATATATATACTTTTCCATACCGGAGATGCTTCCTTCTGGATGTTACAAACGGCGTACCAAACTGAATATACCCTTTCACTCTTAGTGTAGGGTATAATGAACGAAATATCACCAAATACATTTTCAAAATGCAATTTTTTTTTTTTTTAATTTAAAAAGTGTTGTACAGAGAGAACTTGAGAGAACTTAAGTTTTGAAATTGGAATTTGTATCTTTAATAGCTATGGAGATAAAAATCAGTAAAGTTAAACATTTTTTTCATGAAAAATCTTTCAAAAATTGTAAAAAATACAAAAGTTATCCGATTTTTAAAGTTCTTTTGTTTATGGAAAGCTTACATTGAGATCTAAAAAAAATGTGCTTACATTAGAAAATATCTTGTTTAGTTTTAAAGATATAGACTTGAACTTGATTTTTTTTTAACTTTTGAAGACTTTACTTTACATATTTTTACATAGATTGTACATGTTATCATGAAATCAAAATATGTGTAAGGGACTTTTATAAACAATTAACACATAAATCATAAACTGAAAATCGTTTAAAATATCTCAAGTGGTTTAGTAAATATTAAATTGTAAAGTCAAAAAGATGTCCTTATGCCCGTAACTTCAACGAATAGATATCTACAGGTGCTTAGTTATCTATCGTGTAAGCAAAATTTCGTAACTTCAACGCATAGTTAAGGAGTAAAACACCGGGTAGGTAAGAGATATCTGTTCGGTACGAACACCAATAGATATCTATTCGTTGAAGTTACGGGCATTAAAAAGGAGCCTTTTAAAAATTCTGAAAAAATCGTGTAATTTGGTTGATTTAATACAAATGTTCGTGCCAAATTTCAAGAAGGTATTTTGATTGCATCATATTTTAAAAATTAATTTTCTAAATTTCTACAAATTTTTTGTATTGAAAAATAAAATGTTTTTTTCAAAAGTAAAAGTTGCAATAATTTTTTAATGTATTTGTAACTCTAATTTCGAAAATGGCGTCAGTTTCATCAAACTGTCCCTAGTTTTTGAGATATATACCATTTTTTTGATATGTAAAAAATATACCCCAAAATCAATATCTCAAAAACTAGAGTCAATATGATAAAACTGTCACCATTTTAGAAATCAGAGTTAGAAATATATTCATAAATTATTGCAACTTTTACTGTCGAAAAAAATTTTTTTTTTTTGCAATGCAAAAAATAAATAAAAATTTAGAAAATAAATTTTTGAAATATGATGCAATAAAAATACCATCTTGAAATTTGGCACGAACATTTATATTAAATCAACCAAAATTTGTGATTTGTTTCAGAATTTTAAAAAGGATAATTTTTAAGGACATCAATTTTGAAGTGCTAGGATAATGACGACTGGCCACATTTTCAAGTTTAGCAATAACAATTTAATTTCTCTAAAAGCTTGTTCTATTATCTTTAAAACGAGCTATCAATGGAGTTTCTAGCAAATCTACTTTAAGAGATATTGAAATATAAACAACCACACAAAAGTGATTTTTGGCCCATTTTGTGTAACTTTGAAGCACTGTATCTCTGGAAGTAGTGGTCGAAAAAAATAAAAAAAATGGTCAATGCATATCTCAATAAGCTTTATCAGCTGCCTAAATTTCATAGAAATCGAAAAGGTAAAATCTCAAAGTTTACTTTTTTGGTCGATTTGGTGTGGAATGGCCCTATTATAAAAAATCCTTTATGTGTTAAAAAAGTGGGAATTTTAAAAATTAAATAACAAAATAATGGTTTATTAAAAAATGGGCTCTATCCCAAAAACTAGAGCCAATTTGACAAAATTAAAGTCATTTTCAGAATAAGCATAATAAATGTATTCAATATTTGCTGCAATTTGAACTGCACCAAAATTATTGTAGGTCAGTGTAATTAAAAAGAAACTGTAAGACGACAGATTCAGATAACGTATGAGGAGCACTTATATTATGTGGGTTTTAATAATGATGCATTAAAAATTTACATTTAGTTTCATTCATATTTAGAAATGAAATGAAATACTCATATGAATTAAACAAAAAAAAAATGACAATGAGAATAATTCAAAAATATGTTATGTCTAAGTTTAATATTACTCATTAACACAGTTAATAAATGCTTTAATAGTATATCTTATTTTTATAAATAGTTGCACTTTTAATACTATTTATAGCATTTTCTATTCCCGAAAATATTTCGGGACTGATTTTAGGCTCAATCCCGGGATCCCGAAATACCGGGATCGGTATACCTAATAAGCACACATGATAAAATGAAAAAAATAGTTGTAGATAACGAATTGGGATTTGAAGCATTACCTATGCGCGAGTTTCTTAACGCATAAAATATAGAAATACATTTTACTTTAAACAGTAATCACAACTCTAACACCGATGCTGAAAGTTTACATAACACCATTGATTATTCGAAAGACCTTAAGTTTACGTCCAACATTGTTTGGAAAAAGTATTTTATCAATCTAGTTCTCAAAAATCAAATCGTTTTTAGATTTTTTAGAAATGAAAACGAAATATTGCGGAAAAACAGGAGTCAGAAATGTTCGATATTTCATACCATTCTTTTTATTCGTTTTACCAATTAGGCAGTTAATTTTACAAGAGAAAGAAAACTTTTCTGTGTCGCCGGAAGTCAGCTAAACCACTTTAGGATAACTTATATATTACAAAGATAATTATGGATAATGATAATTAGACGAGAAGCGCCCTCTGAGAATGGAAATAATGTAATAGAATTAAATTCATGAATTTAATATACTTGAAGAAATTTATCTTAAAATAAATTAATAATTTCAATTTCACATATATATAGCCTCCCGATATTTCCGCCCGATGCTTGGGATTATCCCGGATTGGATAAGTTTCGGATAAACGTCTGCCCCCAAAATAACTGAGATTGGTGCAGACTTATTAAATTTTGGATCAGCCAATGGAATGGAATCATCGATGGATTTGGAAGGCGTTATCATTGTAATTCGCCTATTAACACGGATAGTTATGTCTATTTTATGGTTCGGATCGGATAGTGATTGAATCATAACAGAGCATCCTTTCTTCAGTGTTCATATTTAGGAATTTACGGCACTCCCTCAGTGCGTTAAGAACCATAGGTTTTGATTTGTAGTGGTGACGTTTATAGTGCTTATGTTCATTGGCCATGTTGTGATGTAAAAAAAAATATATTTGAAGAGAGAATGAGAGGAAAATTTGAAAAACATAGAAAACGGAAAACGATGATAGAAAAACGAATACAATAAAGAACGTTTTTTTGGGAAAAAAAACTTCTGTGGAGGCAGTACAACGAGTTTAACAATGGGCCGTTTAATAGTGCCTCGTTGTGTCAGTCTCCATTCAGTTGCAGGCAGATTTTCATCTTTTACGACAACCATAGTATTTTCCTTAAGATTATCTTGCGGGTGCTTCTACATGTTGCGTTTATGCACATCTTTCAAGTACTCATTTTTCCATCGTGTACATATGTGTTGCTGCAGTGCCTTGACTCGTTGCCAGCGGTTTATGATGGAAATTGAATCCTCGTGAATTTCAGTCTCAGCGGGTTCCTGCAGTGGAAAACCGACAAGGAAATATCCGGGAGTATGTGCTGTTCAATTGGATGGATCTTCAGACGCTGGTGAAATTGGACGTGAATAAAGGCATGCTTTGATCTTCTGAAGAAGTGTAGAAAACTCTTCAAAGGTGTATTTCAAAGACTCAGCTAGTTTTTTGAAGTGAGTTTTAAAACTCTTTAATACTGCATCCCATAGACCACCCATATGGGGAGCGCCAGGTGGAATAAAATGCTATGTAAATCCTTTAGCCGCGGTAGCTCAGTGGTTAGTGCGTTGGACTGCGAGTCGAAAGGTCCCCTGTTCAAGCCTGGACTGGGGCTAACAACATCTTTTCATAGAAACATTTTTCTATACCGCGCTACCTCTCGTTAGTAAATGGCAAACCTACGAGAGTAAAACATTGCCTATGAAAAGCTCTCACCCGCCGTTCGGATTCGGCAATAAACTGTAGGTCCCACCACTTTGAGTACAAATATAACACACACAGCTCAAAATGGTGAGAGAGCTCGGCCGAAGTTCTGTACAGGACTGTAGCGCCAAACTATTATTATTATTATCCTTTATGAGTGAAATTAGGAATAAGTGAATTACGGGGAGCGAGAAGGAATTCCCTTCATAATTTTTTAGACGCTCCTACAAAAGAGGTGCCATTATCGGAATACATGTGTAATTGGCAGCCACGTCTTCATACGAACCTGTCGAATGCGGCTAGAAAAGTATCAGTAGACAAAATTGAATTGTAGCTTTTAAGTGGATAGCTTTAGTGGGAAAACATTATGGATAAAGCAAACCTTACAATTGAGAATCGTTGTCTTTATCGGGTTTTTTACTTTGGGAATCCAAAATTGCAAGCGTATTAAGCGATTGCCTCCGTGCAAAGAAATCAAATGTGTGAAATGGACTAAAAGACATGCCAACTGACAGTTGTTCGGAATTATAATAAGATGTCTTTCATCATAATACATCACGGGAGAGGAAACTAGTCTTTCAAAAACTCTTAAAACTCCAGTTTCATCAAGCAACTGAACGATATTAGTTGTTGTTTGTTTTCTAAATTATGATATTCATTAGGATATGAAACTTGTTGGGATAGAACTATAAGCTTTGTTTTTATAAATTGAACTTCTGAGCTTGTTACTTGTGTAGAGTTAGCACGAAATTGTGGGTATGTATGATGGAAAACATCGATAAATGCACGTAATTATTAGGATCGCTTTGGGAAAAGTAGAGAATTGTTCGAGTATGTCTTCAAAATTTCGAAAATAAGAAAAATATGATTTGATTGGTTTACATTCAAGTTCTGTGTATTGGGTTTTGCAAGATAAATTTGGCCATTGTGGTGATGGAGATCCAGAGCTTGTTATAGATCATATCTTGGGGATATACTCCTCGGCTAATTAAGTCAACTGGATTAGACGTAGGATCGACATGAAACCAATTATTACACCCAGTTACCTGAGAAATCTTTGAAACAACGGCAATGAAAGTAGTCCAACCTCCGTGTCGGGTTTCGAAGCCATGAAAGAACAATGGTTGAGTCGGTCCAGAAAAATACATCACATTGATTTATTTGAAACTCAGGCAACAAAGTGCCTATCATATCCGATGGAAGAACCGCGCGGAAGAGTTCTAGGCGTGGTAAGGAAATTGTTTTGACTGGTGCCACCTTAGATTTAGCTGTCAGTAAATTACTAGAAACACATTGTAAATTTATAATTCGAATGTATATAGCGGCAACGTAAGCTTTCTCGGATGCATCACAAAAACCATGGACTTGAATGTCGCAGTCTGGAGAATATTGTATCCATATTAGAATTTTAAAGTCATTAATATGTGAATAATTTTCGAGAAATAAAAGCCATTTTTAAGACAATTAGGCGATAAGTTTTCATCCCAGCCTATCTCTGATAGCCAGATCTGTTGCATTAACATTATAGCGACAATTATGCTTCCAGCTAACCAACCAGCAGGATCGAAAAGTTTGAATATTTGCGACAGAACTAGTCTTTTTGTAAAGATTTTTTTGTTCTAGAGGTTTTGCGACAAAAAAGAAAGCTTCGGCCCTAGCATTCCAACGGATGCCTAGTGTTTTTGCAGTGATGCTATCTTCAAAACGCCATTTTAAAATTAAAACAGTCAAATCAGATTGGAGAACTGGACCAGTGTGACTAATGCCATTTGAAGGTCGGTTAGACGCATTAAACACTACACGTACTCTCGTAGTAGTGCTATCTAGCTTTATTACGGAATGGTGTGGCATATAACATTGCTTCGGATAATATTGAAATGTGGGAGATGGATCGCAATACATATGATTTAAGTCTAAATACTCTGTTAACACGTCATCGTATTAAGACTTACAAATCTGGACTTTTGCAAAGCCGAGCTTCATTTATTTGAAATTGTGCCATGGCTATCGAACGAGAATGACTTAGCTTTGAACTTTCAGTGTGTTCCTTGAATGGCAGCGTCACAATATATCACGCATCTTCGTTCCGCCTCGTTGTTTTGACTTAGTTGTCTTCGCAAAAATGATCGGATGCAGACATTATGTGTTTTTGCGGCAGAACGTGAGATTTCGGTATCAAGCGATATCTCACTAGAAAAAGATACGCAGGTAGAAAATGCAGAGACCGAAATATTGGAAATTGGCCCTGTCAAAATCCATCCGAAAATGGTTTCTTGAGCAAGCAATGAACTTCAAAAATTGCGTTTTACTCCGTCGAGGAGAATTGATGAAAACAGATAACCACCTATCAATATTTGAACTTTTATAAAAATCTTTGTCTTCCAATTCGATTTTTGGAATGTTATTGAGAATAGATGGATCGATTTGTCGTGATGGAAGATTACACGTTAATTCTGGAATGGCCAATGCGGTTGCTTCTAATAAAATGTTTGGATTCAGAGAAGACAATGTGAACATACACATCTTTTGAACTTTGGCGGTGACAGCATTATTCAACCCGGAAACTTTTTTGGAAGTTGCCACAGAAAGAAGTTTCAGCAGTCAGAATAATTTTTTAGATATGAATGTGCCCTCAGACCCGAGCAAGATGGCATACGCGTACTATAACTGTTCCTAAAAGGACATTTTTAAAACCGATGCAAAAAAAGACAGTTCAAAAGAATTTGAAGTTGTACTGGCAACATGTTCAGTGCTACAACTTGCAGGTAGATTCAACCGGAAAGATCCTAAACTCTTATTATCAATATCTCGATGAAGTAATGTATTGTGACGCCTATTGCACGTGTAGCAATTAAACTTGCTCTTGCAGTCTTTAATAGCGTGCGTTCCAGCAAAGTAGTTCAAACAGAGATTAAAATGTTTGACCATATTCATTCGTTTTTATATTCATTTGTAAAAAACGAGAACAATTTCGGATAGTATGATGTTCTTTTGGAAAAAGCTTACAGGGTAGAAAAAGATTTGTAGCATACGCATTTAAACTTTTAGGATATGAAATATGTTTGGATATTGTTGGCCAATGTTCACATTATACATTTGCAATGTTGAAATACAACTATTTGTCACTTTGGAGTTTTCGGATAGCTGGACCAGACTCATTAGAAACGAATGGAAGATTGAGAACTATCCGAAGCTGATTATTGATAAGGATTCGTTTATTCTCGTAGCGTTCCTGTAAGTTTTTCCATGCAACGGTAAATCCATCATTAGTCAGTGTGGATTTCTTAACTATGTGTAATTTCTTAACTATGTGAAAAGTAGGCCACGAAAGATAATCCCCATCGGGTCCGGTGTCACAAGGATGAAAACGAATATCGCAACCCCCAGTCGGAATTGTCGGTTTCAAATACAACTAAGCTGTCGGTTAACCGAATGAACGAATCGAGGGAACTCATCATAGGCAGAAAATGATCACCGATACTCGTAGATAATAAATATCGAATACGAAATTTAGTAACGATACTTAGGAATGAGAAGAAAATTCCAAATTGAATCAATAGAGAGGCTTTTAAAAGGCAAGTAAAAATACACATAAAAAGTACTTGAAAACTTTCAAAAAGAAGTATGAGTATGTTCAGAAATATACCAAACGGAATAAACCAACGGGAATATAGAACCATTACTATTTAAACGGAAGAAATATTTTTAATAAAAATACCTTTTAATAAAAATCTAATTATATTCAAAAAACGAACCAGTGAAATCTGAGTATGCGAACCAGCCATAATAAATGAAAATCGTTGAATCATTAATTTTTAAACGTTAGAAATATTTTTTATTAAATACTTGGAATATTTTCAATAGAAATCCAATTATATGTAAGCAAGACCACACCTTCAAGACTGCGCGTAGCATAGTTGCAGAAAGTCAAAACAAGAAAATAATTTAAATTATTGCAGGACTATGGAGCAGAAATTAAATTTAGTTGAAAAAAAAGAATTAAACGCAAGCGAAATCTGAATATGGTACCTAATATCAGCCGAATAAATGAAAAATCACAAAAAATCAAAATAGGAACTTATAAATTAGTGCAGAATAATTTACCATTTTGATAATAAAACTTACTGTAGCATGAAATCAAATAAAAAGTAGTATCATTCGTACAACTATATTTTTTTTTATATAAAATGAAAGATATATACATACATACATACATACAAAATATACACGAATACGCAATTAAAACTGGATTTGGAAGTATTTATTTTAAATTAGGTTTGTTGTTTTTATAAATTTTATTAATCATCCGAGAAACCAAAAAGTTGGGTTTGTAGCTACTCAAAGTAGAAACAAATTCTTGCAAATACTTTAAAATATTATTGCATATTGCATAGGAAATGTGTTGCTGGAAAATTAGGCAAAGAACGCCATAAGAATGCCTTAAAACGTCTTTGTGCAAATACAATATACATATGAATTTATTTATACATCTTTTTATTATTTGTTATGAATTAATATATGAATTATAAATTAAATTGTTAATTATTATAATAATTATTACATTAATAATTTGTAAAATAAATGTTGCTGGAGCTCACCGTAAACATTTGTTGCTAGCATTTGATGTTGCAAAACAACCGATCTTAGGTCTCTGGTTACGATGTCTTTGATCTATATTTTTTTTCGCGCAATTTATAATGCACGCAAGTGGAGACTTGCATGCATTATAAATTTGGAATAGATAAAAATTATTGACCTACACTTGTTGATCAAATTACTAGATATAAATATTATATTAATGTTATTTAATTGTTATCGTAGATTTTACAATATTAAAAAACTTCAGCGTAAATTTTAATGTAAATTTTAATTAGTTTGTGCTTTATTTAAGTTTTAGAGTAGTTTGATCTGAAATATTGCATGCACATAGATTTTAACTTGCTTTATTATTTTTATTTATTAGAATAATTTTATTTAAACTTTGCATGCACTATGACTTTAACACTTACATATAGTAATACATTTAGAACAATTGGTTTTGAGACATTCTGAATTATAATTGAAATTTTACGTTGGATTATAAATGAAGATCTTTCACTTAAAGGAACACTTTGTATTTAAAATAGTCACAAAAGACTAACTTTGACTGTTATCCTGCTTTCTTTTTGATTTAGTGGTATTGAATATTGATTTTATTTTAAATTGTAATGATTTTACCCCGAACTTTGGCAATACCGCGATTATGATTGCACTGCACTACGAATATATCAATACTAAAATAATGCAAACATACCAATTGTCTTCTATATGAATCAAGGCGATGCCGTCGATTTGTTGTAGTGAGATTTGAAAGCGTCAGATTGTTCTCCGGTTAAATAAAAACTCATTCAAATCAAAAAGGTGGAATTGAACCGGATCGATGATGACCTACATGATTCTTTAAAAGACCTTAAGTTTACGTCAAACCTTGTTTGGAAAAAGTTTTTTATCAATCTCGTTCTCATAACGCAACTCGTTTTAAGATTTTTGAGAAATGGAAAAATATTTCTGCGCGAAAAAAAGGAGTCAGAAATGTTCGATATTTCACTTGTGTAATTTTAGTACGGAGTGATGATGCCAAATGTTAATAACAGAGGCTAAATGTCATTAACATATCATAATTCAATGTTTCGATAATTTTATAAATTTTTTGTAGTGAAAAAAAGTACTCAACTGTTCGAGAAAACCATTTTTGTCCAAAGGCATACTGACAAATTTCATATATTTAACATAAATTCAGCACGGGATGGATTTTCTCAAAACTGGCTGAACTATATGGAACGGGAGTATTTTCTTTGGAAAGAGTAGATCATATGCATTAAAACGTTTATGGTCTCATTCAATGTTTTACTCAACTGTTCGAGAAAATTATTTTTGTCCAAAGGTCTACTGCATATTTCATATACATATTTAACATGAACTCCACACGGGATCGGTTTTCTAAAAACTGGCTGAATAATATGTAACGGGAGTGTGTACTTTGTAAAGAGTGGATCATTGGCATTAAAACGTATATGGTCTCATTTTACTCAACAGTTCGAGAAAATAATTTTTGTTCAAAGGTCTACTGAAAATTTTATATATTTACCATAAACTCATCACGGGATCAATTTTGTTAAAACTGGCTGCATAATATGGAACGGGAGTGGGTTCTTCGGAGAGAGTGGATCATTGGCATTAAAACGTATATGGTATCATTCAATGGCTTACTCAACTGTTCCAGAAAATAATTTTTGCCCAAAAGTCTACTGACAAATTGGATATATTTAACACAAACTCAGCACGAGATCGATTTTCTCAAAATTTTGATTTCTTAGTAAATTTTTAATATATTTTTTTGCATTTAGGATTTAGTGATAGTAGTATAGATAGGGGACCCTTCGCACCTGGCCCCCAACTTCTAATCAGATCCAATTAGATTCCAATTGGCAGCTACGTTTAATCGGAGTTTATGCAAATACGTATTGGAATTTCTATTGGAATACTTGTTAAAATACTTGCTTGTCTTGCTGTCCGAATACAGAATAACTTGAGAAATACTGATCAGAATGCGATAAAATTTCGTCTCAATATATTTTAGCCAAAAGTAGGAACTGAGTTTGAAAATGAGCCAAATCGGTCAACGGACATGCCCACCTCCCATACAAGTCACTTTTATATAACTCTTTCGGAACTAATAAATCGAAAAGTATTCAAGGTATAGTTATAAAATTTAAAACGTATTATTAGAATTCACCTAAAAATATGTGGTCCAAAAATGGGCGTGATACGCCTATTTTTTTTTTTCATTATTTCCCGGGATTTCATAGTGGAAATTTGATCCGTAAATTATTAAAATCAAATCTATGAAATATTAGCTTTTCAAAATTTTAAATATAGGCGGGTCCGCCCAATTATATTTTAAATTTTTTTTTTTAGTTTTTTTTATACTTTTATATATATTTTTTAATTTATGGGGATATAAGACGTAAATTTCTGATATATGAATAACATTCTGAGGGTGGGGAGGTTCAGCATAATTAAAAACATTAAAATTAAGGTATGCAATTAAATATCCCACATTAATATCCCCACCAAAGGTGTAGGGTATTCCATAGTCGGGCCCGACCGACTATAAAAATCCGCCCCATGTGACCGAACTTACCCATGTGACCTAACTTTCCCAACTCGTTTTATTTTGCTTTTGTTGGTATCATGTAATGTATGGGATCAGTTTTATAGACTAGTATCATACAGTTTTCGATCGAAGAATACATGCTTCAGGTTCAGGTATAAGCATTGGGTGGGATCAGTGTTTTTGCGAGAGTCTGCAAAGACTCAGAGAGGGATCAGTGTTTTTGCGAGAGTCTGCAAATGATCGGAGAGGGATCAGTGTTTTTGCGAGAGCCTGCAAAGGCTCGGAGAGGGATCAGTATTTTTGCGAGAGTCTGAAAGAGATGCAGAGAAAAAACTTCATGTATACCTATCGCAGGAACTTGATGATTGTGGGATATTTTATATGTTGACCTTTTTAATCATTTTTTTTTATATTACCATTTTTAGTTAGAAGAAAGGTTCATGCAACCGTAATAAAAAAAATGGGATAGTTTTTTATATGGACCTATTTTTAGTCATAAAATTTCTAGTTTATGACGTCAATAAAAATGATTATAAAAAGGTTTTCTATTGATTTTTCTATTGATCGTTTTCAAGAACAAACATGATCCTTGAACCTGTCATAAAATGTCCGAAACCGAACTGTCAATTTAATGTGAACGTATCTGTCGCAGTGTGGGATCGTTTTTATATTGACCTTTTTTAGTTATTACCAAGGATTGAAACCTAAACGAATAACGGTTTCGATTTCGGTTTCGGTTTTTTCCGCGTTTCGGTTACGGTTTCGGTTTTAAGTTTTTATAACGAAACGGTTTCGGTATACCGGTTCCATGTTACGGTTTCGGTTTTGATTTCGGTTTTTGTATAAATTTTCTTTACTTCCATATTTTTCAAATAATTTGCTTTTTTTATATGGTGCTAAATTATGTTCAAATAAAGATACTGGGATAAAGTGGGAAACGTAATTTAAACAATGTTTGTTGTTATTTTAGTAAAATATTGTGTTTTATGAATTATTTAATTGGTTAGTCAAGAAAAAAATAGAATTTAAAATTTCGTGACCACAAACCAATGAAAAGCAACATTTTGACTTCACCTGATATATGATCTGAATTGAAAAGAAGATAATTTTGTACAATTTTCATCCATAAAAGCCAAAGAAATTAAATTTCAACAATTCTGTGAACTGCAATATATGTGAACTAGTGATGATCATTTGCAAGAGCAAGGCAAGAAATGTTAATCTTAATCATTTAAATTTTAAATAAAGATCGTAGACAAATATCTTAAACTGCATATTAATTATGAAAACGAATAGAATTTGAACACTAATTGTATTTAAGTTACTTATTTTCCATATTTTCAATTTCTTCAACATTTAACTAACAAAAAAAAAATCCAATAACATAAAAATTTGAATTATATTTTAACAAGAATTAACATATAAAAAATAATTGTATAAAACAAGTGATGTTGACAAGACCATTCAAAATCTCAAGGCCATAATAAAATGAAATAAAAGTCACCAAATACATTTTCAAAATGCTAAATATTTTTTACAAACATCTTTATGTGTCTGTCAATTTTTAATCGATGATCTCCATTTTTTTTAACACATGATAAGAAAATGTAAATCTATCAATTGATATTTCAACTTTAAAAATGCATCAATTACTTTTTATAACATTAATCAACAAACTCGAAAATTAAGTTTTTCATAAAAATGTATTTGGTGACTTTTCGTTCTACAACGACGATATACATATACAATAAATATAAGGAATATTTCCTATAAGCACAGATTAAAAAAATCCTTATGCTACACGTACCGTATGTCAAGAGAACTCAAATAATATCTTGCAGAGTAACATTTTTCTTTGCGAACGCCATGCGAACACAAACTCAAACGCTACAAAGCGAATACTAACAGAAAGAAGAGAATATAACAATAACGATTACAATTCGTATACACACACTTTCACAACGACAACTCTTCGTTGCTTTCCTGTATCATCGCATGGCAACAAACAGACGCATGACAACAGACAGACGCATGACAACAGACAGTCGCATGACAACGGACTGACGCACGGCACCACACTACATGTATGTATCTAGTATAGCTCTCTAGTTGGTAACAACAACGAGTTCTCTTTGTGGTACAAAAAATTTCCTGCCAGAATTCTATCAAAAGCTTGGATGCTGCTTTATTCGCATTTTTGTTGTTGTTGCACTTTCAAACGAATCAGCGGATTTGTGAAAAAAGTAAAACACAAAAAGCTAAATATATCACAGATAAATATATCACACTGTGAATATGTTCATATATTATTTTTTATTACTTCATGATTTTACAATTAACAAAAAAACTATATATAAAAGTAAAACCAAAAATAATAATGTGCATAAGCACAGTGCATATGCACAATCGATGTACGAACTTGCGTAGCGAAGAAAAGAGAAAAAAACATTGTTTTGTCTATTTTATCTTTTTGAAGCGACTTTTGAAGCACTTTTACCGCTTCAAATTTCTTCAATATTCTTTAGAATTCGAAAAAAACAAAAAAAATAGACCAAATACCAAATAATAAAACACACATCTTCATTAATGTTCACGTTCATAAATATTTTGCACGCTTTCCATTGTTACTTATTGTTCAATATTTAGTAATATCATGAATTCTTTTGAATTTCATTATTACCTTAAAAACATTAAACATTAAAATCATAAAAAAACGTAAGCGTCTTACTTTTTTTGCAGTGATCTTTTTCTTGAAAAAAAAATGCAAGAACAAGATGTAAGAACAAGAAATTTTTAATCATCACAAATGTAAACAAATATCTGCATTATACTTGAAATTTTTAAACTTGTCTAACTTGCACTTCATTTTTCGTATTTCCTTAAATAGTTACTGAGATGTTAATAATTTGAAACTTTTTTTACTTTTTTTTTTTTGCATTACATTGTTTTGTTTACGTCCGAAATTGAGCTGTTTTGAAACATCAGTCAAAAATCCATTAGAAGACTTATAAATGGTATTCTATTGAATACATCCCTTAAAAGAATTTAAAAAGTATTCAAATGAACTTTTTAAAACTTGTTCCACTTTACCTCAAGCTCCCCTATATATTTACTAATAAAATAAATAAAAAACCAATATTATTAAAATTTTAATCATTTTTTAACGTAAAAATTTTGCTTGGAGTTGCTGGTGTTTTATTGTTAATTCGATTAATGAAACAAAAAACAAATTTTAGACCATATACGGTTTCTTTGGAAATAACGTTTCTCAAAAAACAATATGTGAATGTTTGTACAACCAAAAATGTTTATTTTGGGAACTCCAAATTTTACTTAATGAAATTTTACTTAAGATCTTCTATATAAAATAAAATATGTTTTTCTGGTTTTTTGTATACTTTTTTAAAAACCGTTTTAAACCGATATAAAACCGAAACCGTTTATATCGGTTTTGAACATCGGTTTATTTCTGATTTTCGTATAACGGTTTCGGTTTTAAAAATGAAACGGTTTTAAACGGATATTGGTTTCGGTTGCGGTTTCAATCCTTGGTTATTACAATAGAACAAAGATAAATGCAACCGTCATAAAATTTCTAGTTTATTACGTCATTAAAAAAGATTATAAAAAGGTTTTCTATTGATTTTTCTATTGATCGTTTTCAAGAACAAACATGATCCTTGAACCTGTCATAAAATGTCCGAAACCGAACTGTCAATTTAATGTGCACATGTCTGTCGCAGTGTGGGATCTTTTTATATTGACCTTTTTTTTAGTTATTACAAAAGAACAACCGTCATAAAATTTTTAGTTTATGACGATTTGTATCTTATGTAAACATATATAGTGTTATTGAATGGTTATTGTTTTTTTTTAATTAAGGGTTGAGATCGTTTTCGATAAAATACATAATCCTTGGAACTTCTAAAATGTCCGAGTTCGAATAGATTTTCTTTCTTTTGGAATCAGTTATAAATCTCTCCTCCGCGTAACGTGTGCATTGAGTAAATTGCTTGTAAAATTTTATGTAAAGTTTAAATAAAGTGTTAAAAAATTATTATTTTTTAAATCTAATTAAAAATAATAATATAAAGTTTATCAACTTTTTTTTTTGTTAAATTTAAAACAAAATCAATAAAAACAATACAAACATGTTCCTGTGTAAAGAGTGTAACGAAATCTTCAGTATCTTTTTAAAATGAATCCGAATGCAATGGGGAAAAATTGGCATTCAGGGACTATGACGCTCGCAGGGCAGCAGCAGCACCTAGCAGACACCAATCAGCACCAATCATGCAGTAGTATCTATCAGACAACAACCTGACCAATCATGCAGCCGCACCGAGAAGACACCAAGCAGCACCAAGCAGGCAACAAAATTCAAGCATTACAAGTATCTCTGATGATGAAGATGAAATTAGGTGCAACCAACCATCATCATCTAATATAAATAAGAGAAATGCTGCTCCACTTGCTAACCAACCCAAAAGGAGAAGAATAATATTTGAGGACAAATATTGCTCTATTTGTCACATTAGCATTCCGGTTAATCGTTTTAAAATGCATTTAAGAACGAATGCTCATAAGGAGAAAGCTGCAACATTTATTAGTGAAAATGTTTTTCTAATATCACCCCGAAATAACAGGGTATTCCGTCATTATAAAATTGTCAGCAATTTAAAAACTGAAATTTGCGTTGACAAATTTTATAATGATTTGAAAGGCTTTTTAAAAAATATTGTTCAAACTAAAATTATTGAGTTTGAATCAATTGAAATGAATGTGGTTCTATATGGAGAATATGTCAAAACCAATAATGAAGAAATAGTTATGACATTAAAACATTTCTCAATTCCGTTTGTATGCATATATAATATAGACGAAATTGATTCAGTGTTAAATGCATTTTTGGATGAATTAATTAAACAGACCAGCGAATTTCAAGAGAAGGACAGTGGATGGGCTGTAGCAGAATTTAAATTCTTAGAATCAAAAATTCTGAAATTGCAACACATACCAGTAGGATCTTATATTTCTTTACCAGTTGACATAAATGCAAAAGCAGCAACAACAAATGTAAAAAATGATGATGTGTACTGCTTTAAATGGGCTGTACTCGCCGCAATAGCTAGCAAAGTTGACCGGCCAGAAAGAACGTGTAATTTAATTAATCCACAATATTATAAAATCAGTGATATAAGCTCCGATAAAATTCGATATAGAGGTTTTATCATTGATTTTTCAGATATGAATTTTCCCACAATGATAAAGGATATTCAAATCTTTGAAAAAAAAAACAATACACAATTTAGTATAAATGTGTATGAAATCAAAGATAAATCTGGGATTAAGGAACGTAAATCTGAAATAATTGGACCATCTAGAGCAACTAAAGCTGTGCGAAGTTTTCATATAAATTTGTTGATGATTCAAAATAATTAATCAACTATTCAATTTACAAGAATTCATAAAGCCGGACAATTTTGTGATTTTTGCTGAGCTATTATTTCACTGATTCCAAAAAACACAACCAAAAGCAATGTGGAAAAGTGTCAGCAAGATTTCCTGAATATGGAACTGTTGTGAAGTTTCAGCGGTTTGAAAAACAAATGTATCCTCCTGTAGTAGTATATGCGGATATGGAAGCAGTGTTGGTACCTTATCACAACACTATACCAAGCACTGAGAACCCATCTACAACAAAAGTACAACAACATCAAGCCTGCGCGGTTACCTTTTACGTATGTCATACATTTAATTCGGAATTAAATGAACGTTTTACATATGAAGGTAATTAAAATGTAATATAAAAATTAAAAAGAACTGTCATTTAACTATTCCATTTTTTTTTCTAGGAAAGGATTGCGTCGGAAAATTCATCGATGGATTAGAAAATAAACTGAATATTCTCCATCAAAAATATTGGATAAAACCAGCTGTGCAATCTTACGCAGTGCAGTGCAATCTTACGCCCCTTGATGAAATGTATCAGGATCTGGCTGAATGTAGTGCGTGCGAGAAGCAAATACATGATGCTGAACGACGGACATTTTACAATTTTTTTACTGGTGAATACGTGGGACCAATGTTATATTCATTAAAAAATTGGGTAGTAATTTAAAAGCTATCCCATGTAATAAAGAATTGTATATTGCAATAACAAAAGAAATTATGGATGGGAAAAATCTTAGATTTAATATTAATTTTATAGATTCAAATAGGTTTCTAAATTCTAGTTTAGAAAAATTAGCCTCATATATGAATAAAGAAAATTTTAAATTGTTAAAGCATGAGCATGCTAATGTAGATAAATTTGATCTTTTGAGGAGGTTTGACGTTTTAGATGACATGACTTTGCCTACAATAGACACATTTTATAATTCATTAGACGACAGGGCGTGTACTAATGAAGACTATGCATTCGCTCAAAAAGTGTGGAATACATTTAACTGTAAGACGTTACGAGAATATATGCTAATATATTTGGAAAGTGATGTACTGATATCAGCAGATGTTTTTGAAAACTTTAGAAACATATGTAAAAAAATTATAATTTAGATTCTTGCAATTATGTCACAGCTCCTTCTCTGTCTTGGAACGCAATGTTAAAGCTAAAAAAGGTAGAATTAGAATTAATTAGAGATGTTGAAATTTACAATTTTCTAAAAGTGGGAGTGCGTGGCGGTTTAACTCAATGCACTCACAGAATTTCAAAAGCTAATAATAAATATTTGACAACTGAATTTAACACCAGTAAAAAAGAAAATTATTTGGCCTATGTAGATGCGAATAATTTATATGGACTTTAAATTTTTGACAGACACAGAAATTGCAGAAAAAGATTTTTATACACTATCTTATAATGATTCTAATGGATATATACTAGAAGTAGATCTAGTATATCCCAATTACATTCATGATAGTCATAATTGCTTACCGTTTTGTTCGGAAAATAAAATTCCCATGGGAGGAAAAAACAATAAACTAATTGCCGACCTTCACGATAAAGACAAATATATAATTCATCTAAAAAACTTGCAATTATGTTTACAACATGGATTAATTTTGAAGAAAATTCATCGTATTTTAACATTTAAACAAAGTTCGTGGTTGGAATCGTATATCAACTTAAATACAAAAAAAAGAAAGACCGATACAAATTAATTTGAGAAAAATTTCTATAAATTAATGAATAACGCGGTGTATGGAGAAACTATGGAGAATGTTGAAAAGCGAAGGGATGTTAAATTACTAACGCATTATCAAAATCGACAAAATTCTGAGGGGTATAGACAGCTTATAGCACAGTCAAATTTAAATAGTATTGAATTTTTTAGTGATGAATTAGTCGGAATTGAGTTGACAAAATTAGAGATTTGTTACGACAAACCAATGTATGTAGGCGTAGTGGTTTTAGAACTTTCAAAGTGGCTGATGTACGATTTTTATTATAATTTTTTGAAGAATAAAAGTAAAAACATCGAAGCCATATATATGGATACAGATAGTTTTGCGCTATCAACTTCTGATGATATCTACGATATAATAAAATCAAATCCATTGCATTTTGATACATCAGACTACAATGAAAATAATAAGTTCAATATTAAGCCTCAAAATAAATAAGTTTTGGGTCTAATGAAAGATGAAAATGCTGGTCGGATAATGACTGACTTCGCAGGATTGAAAGCAAAGGCATATGAGTACATAGTTGAAGACGAAACTGTTAAAAAGTTAAAATGTGTTAAAAATTCAATATACAGAAATATCTAATAAAATCAGCCTTAATTATAAAGAAGATAAACGGTATATATTACCTGATGGAATATCTACATTAGCATGGGGTCACTACAAAATATCCGGTACTTTAAATTCTATGTAAATAGCCTGTATATATATATTTATAAATGTATAACTATATAAATAAGAAATAATTTTAATTAAATATATGTCCATATCCTTTTTGTTAATTATATTTGTACTATTTTATTGATGACAATATACATTTAATAAAAAATAAAAATAAAATAAAACATGAAAGTGTTGTTTTTTATATATTTATTTCACAGGTGGTGGATTCAAATGAAAAAAAAAATGTTTTTTAGGTATTCTTCGGTTTTTTTATTGTCTTTCTCTTTATGAAGATCATCATATTTCTTTTTCCTACATTGATCGACTTTGTGCTCATTACTACCACAATAGTTGCAGTCAAGCAAGAGTTTATATCCTTTTCTAAACCAATCCATTTTGTTTATTAATATCAGTATTCTATATGATGCCTTTGTAATAGGTAATTACAAAATGATCAATATTTCTAATGATAGATATTTTTATACCATTCTCATTTTTTTTTATTTAAGCAACTGATTTTTATTAATCCAGGTATTATGAGTGTCATCAAATCCTAGCCATTTAATAAATACTTTATTCCTTTCCATTTCAAAATTTTTTCAATGAGATGTGAATATTTATCTCCAACTCTTTGAAGTTCATATTCAGAAAATGAACCTTGAATTATATTTCCCTTAACATCTTTTAAAATATTAGTCACTGGTTTTGTTATTTTGACCATGTGAATAGTAAATATTTCTGTAGACCAATTTGCTTCATATCCCTTAAACAATATACCCTTATATTTACTTATTCTAACGTGATCGTCTATATAAAATTTAGGCTTAGGAAATACTTTAGGAAAATTATAAACTGTTTAAACCACATTTTTTCATTTCTTTTAGTTATTTCAATTGGTTTCATTTTTATAGTTCTATGCCATGTGGTGTTGTATTCATTTAACAATTTTTCTACAGAATTTTTAGTTGCCTTCCATACTAAACATTGTCCACATTTTACATCTTAGTGTTCTATTAAACCTTTCTCATATAGACGCTTTCATATGAGTATACGTATGATAATGATTAATATTATATTGATTCATTAGACTTGAATTCTTTATTAAAATTCTTTATTAAAAAAACTCTTTTCCCTGATCAGATTGAATATTTTTCGGTGAAACTTTTGAATTGTTTAATATGATTGACATTGCTGAAGTGACGTCTTGCGATTTTTTTGTTTTAACTGGAATGCCGTATGCAAACTTAGAATAAGTATCTATAACAGTAAGTAAGTATTTGTAACCATTATTTAGGGATTGATACGGAATCATTTCTACCAAATCAATTTGCCATGTATCGTTTAAACCTTTTTGTATAAATCTTCTTCTAGGGAAATTTTTTCTAGCAGATCTATTAATTTCATTTGCTACTGCTTGCTAAGACATTTTAATATATATATATATATATATATATATATATATATATATATATATATATATATATATATATATATATATATATATATTTATATTTATTTTATATTTATACAGTTGTCTCTTTGGATTTTGTTATTGATTTATATTGTTTTACATCGTTTTTTATTTGTTTTTGCTTTTTTTTGGAAATTTCATTACATAATCTAGTTAACTCTATTTTAATATCTTTATCATAAATTCATTTAATTGAACATCATATTTTTTTAGTTCAAAACATGTTGAAATAAACTTATTATGGTAAAAATTATAAATTTGCTGTTGAAATATTGAATTCCAACAAAGAAATGATGATACAAAAATTCCAATACGTATTGTATTCGTCCAGGCATTATTGTCTATTTCAGCAATATGCCCATTCTGTTTTAAAAAAAATGCACACCTTCTATTACCTTTTCGATACGATCCCACCCTCTGATATAATTAAAAAGTCAACATAAAAAATATCCCACAATCTTCAAGTACCTGCGATAGGTATACATGAATTTTTTCTCTACATCTCTTGCAGACTCTCGCAAAAATACTGATCCGTCTTCGAGCCTTTGCAGGCTCTCGCAAAAACACTGATTCCTCTCCGATCATTTGCAGTCTCTCGCAAAAACACTGATCCCACCCAATTATTATACCTGAACCTGAAGCATGTATTCTTCGATCGAAAACTGTATGATACTAGTCTATAAAACTGATCCTATACATTACATGATACCCACAAAAGCAAAATAAAAATACCAACATGAATTCCAACTAGTAATTCTAATTGGAATTCCAGCAAATATTCTAACAAGTATTCCAATAGGAATTCCAGCAAGTATTTTAACAAGTATTCCAATAGAAATTCCAATACGTATTTGCATAAACTGCGATTAAACGTAGCTTGGCGCTCTTTTTGCCAGAGGGCCTATGACAGAAGAATCAGGGGTCCCCTATCTGTACTACTGCCTGCGGCGCTCTTTTGCCTACGGCGCTCTATAGGTCTACAATTGGATTGGATATCACAGTTAGAACCCCAGTAGAATCCAAGTAGATTCTAATTGGGTATAATTTGATTCTAATTGGATCTAATAGGAAGTTGGGAGCCAGATGCGAGGGGGTCCCCTATCTATACTACTAATGATGAATATAAAAATGATTTACGGTTATTTTAGTTGATCTGCATATTTCTAATTAATCTAAAATTTGCCATGTGAATTGTTTTTGTATAAATTGTTTTGTATATATCGTCTAACAACGTGGAACTTCATCGCAGATGGACGACAAGTGGTTTTCTTATTTTTAACTTTTATTTAGAATAATTCGTGTGATAAATCAAATAGTGACTTATTATAATTTTGAAATTTTAAAATGCGAAAATAAAATTTCAAAATAACATTTATTTAATAAGTCGTAATGATGGTTATGTAATAGCTAAGAATTGAACATGAAGAACTAATGTTAGACACTAACAGCCTAACATGGTATAAAATAAAATAATACAAAAACTGAAAAAAACACAAAAAATTGTATGTGATTTTTCACAAACTGCTTCATAAAAGATGGCTAGTAACGAACAAATTCGTAGAAGTGTAGATGCGTTTCGACACAAAATCTAGCAAATTAAGGTAATGTTACATATATATATTTTAATGTTTAGTTACTACTTTATTTGGTATGTGTATATCCATGTTCTTTTGACAGGTGGACAGGTATTAGGGTAGCGGGTGGTGATGAGTATTTGTCTTATCCCCGAGTGAAGCAATGTATATATATATGTATAGTGTAGTGAGTGAAGCAATATATATATATATATATATATATATATATATATATATATATATATATATATATATATATATATATATATATATATATATATCTACGTCAATTCACCGAGGTTTGACCCTGACCCTCTCCGATTTGCTTCATATTTTAATATGTTGTTATTATTGGTCAATGAAGTTTATAATTATAATTTTTCAGTTTTCTATCTCACCCCCTTTATCCTCACAAAATGAGGGATATAAATTGATAAAAAAATGTCCATCATTGAGCGATATTTTTATTTTCATCATTGATGAGAAAAACTATATCGCTCAATGATCAAAATTAATTCTCATCTCAAAAGTACTCAGCACTGATGATGAAAATAATTTGTATCTTCAATTTTTCTCATCATTGAATGATGAGAAAAAGTAGAACGTAGTGAATTCTCATCATTTGAAGATGAAAATAAATAATGGGAAAAGATGAAAAAATGATGAAAAAATGATGAAAAAAAAGATGAGAAAAGATGAAAAAATGATGAGAAAAAAGATGAGAAAAGATGAAAAAAATGATGAGACAAATGATAATAAAATGGTTAGAAAAATATGAGGACAAATGAGATAATGGACACATCCGATTGCTGCTGAATGATATGTAAGCAATGATTTCGACATGTCCATTGAAAGATGAGGTGCTCCTGGACATGTCCATGATGACCTCGGACAAAAATGTTTTTTTTTTAATTATGTTTTGAAATGTTATAAAAATGATTTTGGACATGTCCACTGGAGGATGAGGTGCTCCTGGACATGTCCATGATGACCTTGGACAAACATTTTTTTTTATGTTCATTATTTTTTGAAATGTTATAAAAATGATTTTGGACATGTCCACTGGAGGATGAGGTGCTCCTGGACATGTCCATGATGACCTCGGACAACATTTTTTTTTTCATTATTTTTTGAAATGTTATAAAAATGATTTTGGACATGTCCACTGGTGGATGAGGTGCTCCTAGACATGTCCATGATGACCCCGGACACATTTTTTTTTCATTATTTTTTGAAATGTTATAAAAATAATTTTGGACATGTCCACTGGAGGATGAGGTGCTCCTGGACATGTCCATGATGACCTTGGACAAAAAATTTGTGTTTTTTCATAATTTTTTGAAATGTTATAAAAATGATTTTGGACATGTCCACTGGAGAATGGATGAGGTGCTCGAGGGCATGTCTAGGATGAACATGGACATTTTTATTTTTGGGTTGTTTTTGTTCGGTGAATATCTGATATTGTTTAAATGACAATACATATTGTTACGAAAAGAGGTAATTTGCCCCACTGTACAATACAACAATAATAAATGAGACGCAAGACATATCAGCGCACTAAGCAATGTGTTAGAAAGAGACGAAAGATCATTCAGCGTACTGGGCAATGTGCGAGAAAGGGATGGAAGATCAGCGCATTAAAACACATAAGTGCGAATGAGATGCCAATAACATGCGTCATTCACGAAACGAGTAGAAGGTTTTCGAAACAAGTCGAAGCTTGTCGAAACGTGTCGAACTGATGCATGCAGTATATAAGGGAGCCGCATCTGAGGTACTTCACTTGAGTAGTGATTGTAAAGTGGTCGAGCAGGTCGTGTGATAAATGTCAAGTTAAATTGTGGACATGCAGCAGTTGTTAGAATTTGTTATTAGTAAAGTTGTTATTAAAGTGAATTAATAAAGTTAATTGTTATAATTTAAACCAAACATAAGAGTGTTTTTATTTTGTACACAATCCAGCGATACGAACTCGTAGAACAGTTTTCCGTAGACTGAATTTTCATAACATTGGTGTCAGAAGTGGGATTGTGATACAAAATGGTTAAATTCGAACAACTTAAAGTCGACCAGCTAAAGAAGGAGCTGGCGATTCTTAATCTTTCAACTGTAGGTACGAAAGTAGAGCTACAAAAGCGTCTAATGGAAGAATTAGAGAACCAAGGCATTGACCTCGCAGAGCACGAGTTTGAAGTGGAAGCTGCAACAGCGTCGTCGAAAAGTGTGGACACGGAGCAAAAAGTACAGTCCCAAAGTTTTGATATGAGCCAGTTGCTCGGAGCAATACAACAACAGCTTCAAGAAAATTCCATCAAAATGGAACAGAAACTTCTAGAAAATTCAAAACAGCTTCAAGAAAATTCGACCAGAATGGAACAGAAACTTCTAGAAAATTCAAAACAGCTTAAAACAGAACTACAAGAAAATTCCAATAAAATGGAACAGAAACTTCTAGAGAATTCAAACCAACATCAAGTAAAAATTGAGCATCAGATACAGGAACATTCTAAGCAGCTTCTGGAAGTTTCTAATATACTCCATGCAAAAGTGAACGAATTTGAGGAACATGTAAATGACATGGAAGTGAGTACTGATGTCAAATTTCAAAGGTTGGAAAATAACGCTGATGAGTAATATCAAAAATTGGAATATGTTTTCGAAAAAAAACTACAGAAAATACAAGAAAATGTAAATTTACTACAGCTAAGTGGTCCATCACTGCATGTTGCCAGTGGTACGAGGTTGAAATCGCCGATGTATGATGGAACCACAGCGTTCAACATTTTCAAGCTGCAATTTGAGACCACGGCTGTAAGTAATCGATGGAATAATGAGGACAGCGTAGCCGCACTTATCGTGGTGCTTAAAGGAGGAGCAGCTGAAGTTTTGCTGACAGTTCCAAAAAGTGACATAAATAGTTATTCAGCGGTCATGGGTGCATTGCAACGAAAATACGGCAGTGACCACATGCCACCTATTTACAGAATACAGCTGAAGTTCCGAAGGCAAAATAATTGCGAATCGTTGCAGGAATATGCTGCGGATGTTGAGAGACTTGCACACTTGGCGTATTCCGATTCAGCCTGTGATTTCTTGGAAATGTGCAAGATAAATGCAGTCGTTTATGGCATACGGCATACGTAGGAGCACATTGCGAACGTACTGCAATGGATGGGCAAAAGAAAAATGAAGACCGAGACGAGTTGCATCAGTCCTTAAGGCAGAGGACACAAATTCCTAGTAGTAAGATAAAGTCCAGATAAGACTTGAGAGCAAACTCTGAGGGATTTAAGGAAGGAGATCTGGTTATGCTTTGTAGCCCGCCACGAGTGAATTTGATAAATCCAAAACTACAAACACACCGGGAAGGACCGTACAGGGTAATTAAAAGGATAAATGACATTGTGTATCGGATTCAGAATACTACAGGCGTCAGACGAAAAATGAAAGTTGTACTTTTAGAAAGGATGGTGCCGAATATAGAGAGAGAGCATTAACATCTGTTCGGGACGACCAGATTTAGGTGGAGGGCAGTGTTTCGAAAAGAGGTAATTTGCTCCACTGTGCACTAAGCAATGTGTTAGAAAGAGACGAAAGATCATTCAGCGTACTGGGAAATGTGCGAGAAAGAGATGGAAGATCAGCGCATTAAAACACATGAGTGCGAATGAGATGCCAATAGCATGCGTCATTCACGAAACGAGTAGAAGGTTCTCGAAACAAGTCGATGCTTGTAGAAACGTGTCGAACTGATGCATGCAGTATATAAGGGAGCCGCATCTGAGGTACTTCACTTGAGTAGTGATTGTAAAGTGGTCGAGTGCAGCTCGTGTGATAAATGTCAAGTTAAATTGTGGACATGCAGCAGTTGTTAGAATTTGTTATTAGTAAAGTTGTTTATTAAAGTGAATTAATAAAGTTAATTGTTATAATTTAAACCAAACATAAGAGTGTTTTTATTTTGTACACAATCCAGCGATACGAACTCGTAGAACAGTTTTCCGTAGACTGAATTTTCATAACATTGGTGTCAGAAGTGGGATTGTGATACAAAATGGTTAAATTCGAACAACTTAAAGTCGACCAGCTAAAGAAGGAGCTGGCGATTCTTAATCTTTCAACTGTAGGTACGAAAGTAGAGCTACAAAAGCGTCTAATGGAAGAATTAGAGAACCAAGGCATTGACCTCGCAGAGCACGAGTTTGAAGTGGAAGCTGCAACAGCGTCATCGAAAAGTGTGGACACGGAGCAAAAAGTACAGTCCCAAAGTTTTGATATGAGCCAGTTGCTCGGAGCAATACAACAACAGCTTCAAGAAAATTCCATCAAAATGGAACAGAAACTTCTAGAAAATTCAAAACAGCTTCAAGAAAATTCGACCAGAATGGAACAGAAACTTCTAGAAAATTCAAAACAGCTTAAAACAGAACTACAAGAAAATTCCAATAAAATGGAACAGAAACTTCTAGAGAATTCAAACCAACATCAAGTAAAAATTGAGCATCAGATACAGGAACATTCTAAGCAGCTTCTGGAAGTTTCTAATATACTCCATGCAAAAGTGAACGAATTTGAGGAACATGTAAATGACATGGAAGTGAGTACTGATGTCAAATTTCAAAGGTTGGAAAATAACGCTGATGAGTAATATCAAAAATTGGAATATGTTTTCGAAAAAAAACTACAGAAAATACAAGAAAATGTAAATTTACTACAGCTAAGTGGTCCATCACTGCATGTTGCCAGTGGTACGAGGTTGAAGTCGCCGATGTATGATGGAACCACAGCGTTCAACATTTTCAAGCTGCAATTTGAGACCAGGGCTGTAAGTAATCGATGGAATAATGAGGACAGCGTAGCCGCACTTATCGTGGTGCTTAAAGGAGGAGCAGCTGAAGTTTTGCTGACAGTTCCAAAAAGTGACATAAATAGTTATTCAGCGGTCATGGGTGCATTGCAACGAAAATACGGCAGTGACCACATGCCACCTATTTACAGAATACAGCTGAAGTTCCGAAGGCAAAATAATTGCGAATCGTTGCAGGAATATGCTGCGGATGTTGAGAGACTTGCACACTTGGCGTATTCCGATTCAGCCTGTGATTTCTTGGAAATGTGCAAGATAAATGCAGTCGTTTATGGCATACGGCATACGTAGGAGCACATTGCGAACGTACTGCAATGGATGGGCAAAAGAAAAATGAAGACCGAGACGAGTTGCATCAGTCCTTAAGGCAGAGGACACAAATTCCTAGTAGTAAGATAAAGTCCAGATACGACTTGAGAGCAAACTCTGAGGGATTTAAGGAAGGAGATCTGGTTATGCTTTGTAGCCCGCCACGAGTGAATTTGATAAATCCAAAACTACAAACACACCGGGAAGGACCGTACAGGGTAATTAAAAGGATAAATGACATTGTGTATCGAATTCAGAATACTACAGGCGTCAGACGAAAAATGAAAGTTGTACTTTTAGAAAGGTTGGTGCCGAATATAGAGAGAGAGCATTAACATCTGTTCGGGACGACCAGATTTAGGTGGAGGGCAGTGTTTCGAAAAGAGGTAATTTGCTCCACTGTGCACTAAGCAATGTGTTAGAAAGAGACGAAAGATCATTCAGCGTACTGGGAAATGTGCGAGAAAGAGATGGAAGATCAGCGCATTAAAACACATGAGTGCGAATGAGATGCCAATAGCATGCGTCATTCACGACACGAGTAGAAGGTTCTCGAAACAAGTCGATGCTTGTAGAAACGTGTCGAACTGATGCATGCAGTATATAAGGGAGCCGCATCTGAGGTACTTCACTTGAGTAGTGATTGTAAAGTGGTCGAGCAGGTCGTGTGATAAATGTCAAGTTAAATTGTGGACATGCAGCAGTTGTTAGAATTTGTTATTAGTAAAGTTGTTATTAAAGTGAATTAATAAAGTTAATTGTTATAATTTAAACCAAACATAAGAGTGTTTTCATTTTGTACACAATCCAGCGATACGAACTCGTAGAACAGTTTTCCGTAGACTGAATTTTCGTAACAATATATACATTTCTATTGTTAAAGATTTTTTTTATGAAAACTGTAACTGTTCAACAATATTATGATTTAATTTTACTAATAATACTTTTCTAAATTATCCCTACTTAATTTATTTTTTAACCTAGTATGTATTATAGTTAATGCACTAAAAGCCCGTTCAACGGAAACTTTCGTAGCTGGAACAGACAATGCAATTTCATATCTCCTAAAGATTTTTCTATATATAGCTTTCCAGTGTAGTACTACGTCAAATTGAATTGGCAGTCTATCGACGTATTAATGGTTTTCTAATTTTTGTCTCATATTCTCGTTTTCGCACGTTGGTGGTGTTTCAGCTGAAAATTTCTCTTCTAGTTTGCTATATCTGCCTTTTGGCTTTGATGTCGATGGAGAGGGTTCTGGTAATATTTGGTTACTCACTGAACTTGGATTAAATTCATTTATTAATTTTAAAATGGTCATCAAATGATCCTGAAATTAAATACGTAATTTTTTGCATATAAATTATTTTAAATTATGCTTACAACTGCTATGCGCTTTTGAGATTCAGTTAAATATGTTGAACCTCTAGCATTATTTTTATTCTCATCCAAACACACCAAAGTTGAAACATCAATTTTTTATTTCTTCTAATTTTTTAAGATAGAGATTCGCAATTATAGTGACTTTCGGTAATGATGTTAAACAATAGACTAATTTATACTTTTTTACGGAGGTATGCATAGAAATTAAAATTTGAATGAGTTATTCTAAGCCAATTTAAAATTTAAATCTTTTTATTATTCGCAATACCTAGTTTGCACAAATTGAGCTGTAATAAAATCGTTTGACCTAAGGATGTTATTTCTTACTGTATTCATTCATCTAAATAATACCCTATACGCTCTACCTATTCGAAAAATACTTTTATTATGGTTGGCTTTTTTTGGTTACAATTTTTATACAGTTATATACCTGAACATTTTATATTATATTGCTTATGCTTCGTTATTACGGTATAAACTGTATTGACCTTTGCGGTTAGAGATTTTTACCTTTCAACATAATCAGTTACATATATTACCTAACCTACATTATTACGGTGATATCGATACTCACAGCAAATACCGACATATGTATTTACACATTCAGTCAACTACCCGTACACGTGTCCCTAGTGTTGGAAAAAATTAAAGATGTCCAAAAATCTTTAATGCCATGTTATCTTCTAGTGGTTTTATTCAAAACTATTTTTATGACATTTCAAAACAATATTAAAAATATTGTCCAAGGTCATCCTGGACATGTCCATGAGCACCTCATCCATTCTCCAGTGGACATGTCCAAAATCATTTTAAGTCATTTCGATCTTTTTGATCTTTTCGATCTTTTCGATATTTCTGATCTTTCTGATCTTTCTGATCTTTTCGATCTTTTTTATCTTTTTGATCTTTTCGATCTTTGAGATCTTTTCGATCTTTTTGATCTTTTATGATCTTTTTTGATCTTTTTTGATCTTTTCGATCATGTCAATGAGCACCTCATCCATTCTCCAGTGGACATGTCCAAAATCATTTTAAGTCATTTTGATCTTTTTGATCTTTTCGATATTTTCGAACTTTCTGATCTTTTCGATTTTTTCGATCTTTTTGATCTTTTCGATCTTTTTGATCTTTTTTAATCTTTTCGATCTTTCTGATCTTTTCGATTTTTTTCATCTTTTTCATCTTTTTGATCTTTTCGATCTTTTCGATTTCTTAGATCTTTTTAAGCATTTTAATCTTTTCGATCTTTTTGATCTTTTCGATCTTTTTTGATCTTTTCGATCCTTTTTGATCTTTTCGATTTTTTCGATCTTTTCGATCTTTTTGATCTATTTGATCTTTTTGATCTTTTTGATCTTTTTGATCTTTTTGATCTTTTTGATCTTTTTGATCTTTTTGATCTTTTCGATCTTTTTAATCTTTTTGATCTTATTGGTCTTTTCGATCTTTTTTGATCTTTTCGATCTTTCTGATATTCGATCTTTTTGATCTTTTCGATCTTTTTCATCTTTTTGATATTTTTGATCTTTTTGAGCTTTAAGATCTTTTAGATCTTTTAGATCTTTTAGATCTTTATGATCTTTTTGATCTTTTTGATCTTTATGATCTTTTTGATCTTTTTGATCTTTTTGATCTTTTTGATCTTTTTGATCTTTTTGATCTTTTTGATCTTTTTGATCTTTTTGATCTTTTTGATCTTTTTGATCTTTTTGATCTTTTTGATCTTTTTGATCTTTTTGATCTTTTTGATCTTTTTGATCTTTTTGATCTTTTTGATCTTTTTGATCTTTTTGATCTTTTTGATCTTTTTGATCTTTTTGATCTTTTTGATCTTTTTGATCTTTTTGATCTTTTTGATCTTTTTGATCTTTTTGATCTTTTTGATCTTTTTGATCTTTTTGATCTTTTTGATCTTTTTGATCTTTTTGATCTTTTTGATCTTTTTGATCTTTTTGATCTTTTTGATCTTTTTGATCTTTTTGATCTTTTTGATCTTTTTGATCTTTTTGATCTTTTTGATCTTTTTGATCTTTTTGATCTTTTTGATCTTTTTGATCTTTTTGATCTTTTTGATCTTTTTGATCTTTTTGATCTTTTTGATCTTTTTGATCTTTTTGATCTTTTTGATCTTTTTGATCTTTTTGATCTTTTTGATCTTTTTGATCTTTTTGATCTTTTTGATCTTTTTGATCTTTTTGATCTTTTTGATCTTTTTGATCTTTTTGATCTTTTTGATCTTTTTGATCTTTTTGATCTTTTTGATCTTTTTGATCTTTTTGATCTTTTTGATCTTTTTGATCTTTTTGATCTTTTTGATCTTTTTGATCTTTTTGATCTTTTTGATCTTTTTGATCTTTTTGATCTTTTTGATCAGAGCAGAGTTCGTAATATATCCCTCAAAGATATTTATCATTTTATATTCCTCACAAAATGAGGGATATAAATTGATAAAAAAATTTCCATCATTGAGCGATATTTTTATTTTCATCATTGATGAGAAAAACTATATCGCTCAATGATCGAAATTAATTCTCATCTCAAAAGTACTCAGCACTGATGATGAAAATAATTTGTATCTTCAATTTTTCTCATCATTGAATGATGAGAAAAAGTAGAACTTAGTGTATTCTCATCATTTGAAGATGAAAATAAATAATGAGAAAAGATGAAAAAATGATGAGAGAAAAGATGAGAAAAGATGAAAAAAATGATGAGACAAATGATGATAAAATGATTAGAAAAATATGAGGACAAATGAGATAATGGACACATCCGATTGCTGCTGAATGATATGTAAGCAATGATTTCGACATGTCCATTGAAAGATGAGGTGCTCCTGGACATGTCCATGATGACCTCGGACAAAAATGTTTTTTTTTCATTATTTTTTGAAATGTTATAAAAATGATTTTGGACATGTCCACTGGAGGATGAGGTGCTCCTGGACATGTCCATGATAACCTTGGACAAACATTTTTTTTTTATGTTCATTATTTTTTTTAAATGTTATAAAAATGATTTTGTACATGTCCGCTGGAGGATAAGGTGCTCCTGGACATGTCCATGATGACCTCGGACAAACATTTTTTTTTTCATTATTTTTTGAAATGTTATAAAAATGATTTTGGACATGTCCATTGGAGGATGAGGTGCTCCTAGACATGTCCATGATGACCTCGGACAATTTGTGTTTCATTATTTTTTGAAATGTTATAAAAATGATTTTGGACATGTCCGCTGGAGGATAAGGTGCTCCTGGACATGTCCATGATGACCTCGGACAAATTTTTTTTTTTTCATTATTTTTTGAAATGTTATAAAAATGATGTTGGACATGTCCATTGGAGGATGAGGTATTCCTAGACATGTCCATGATGACCTCCGACAATTTCTTTTTCATTATTTTTTGAAATGTTATAAAAATGATTTTGGACATGTTCACTGGAGGATGAGGTGCTCCTGGGCATGTCCATGATGACCTCGGACTAAATTTTTTTTTTCATTATTTTTTGAAATTTTATTAAAATGATTTTGAACATGTCCGCTGGAGGAGGTGCTCCTGGACATGTCCATGATGACCTTGGACAAAAAATTTGTTTTTTCATAATTTTTTGAAATGTTATAAAAATGATTTTGAATATGTCCACTGGAGAATGGATGAGGTGGTCGCGGGCATGTCTAGGATGACCATGGACATTTTTATTTTTGGGTTGTTTTTAAACGATGAATATCTGATATTGTTTAAATGAAAATACATATATACATTTCTATTGTTAATGATTTTTTTTTTATGAAAACTGTAACTGTTCAACAATATTATGATTTAATTTTACTAATAATAACTTTTCTAAATTATCCCTACTTAATTTATTTCTTAACCTAGTATGTATTATAGTTAATGCACAAAATGCCCTTTCTAAGGAAACTTTCGTAGCTGGAACAGACAATGCAATTTCAGCTATATCTCCTAAAGATTTTTCTATATATAGCTTTCCAGTGTAGTACTACGTCACTTTGAATTGGCAGTCTATCGACGTATTAATGGTTTTCTAATTTTTGTCTCATATTCTCGTTTTCGCACGTTGGTGGTGTTTCAGCTGAAAATTTCTCTTCTAGTTTGCTATATCTGCCTTTTGGCTTTGATGTCGATAGGGAGGGTTCTGGTAATATTTGGTTACTCACTGAACTTGGATTGAATTCTTCTATTAATTTTAAAATGGTCATGAAATGATCCTGAAATTTGCATGTAAATTATTTTAAATTATGCTTACAACTGCTCTGCGCTTTTGAGATTCAGTTAAATATGTTGAACCTCTAGCATTATTTTTATTCTCATCCAAACACACCAAAGTTGAAACATCAATTTTTTATTTCTTCTAATTTTTTAAGATAGAGATTCGCAATTATAGTGACTTTCGGTAATGATGTTAAACAATAGACTAATTTATACTTTTTTACGGAGGTATATATAGAAATTAAAATTTGAATGAGTTAATCTAAGCCATTTGGAAAATTTTAATCTTTTTATTATTCGCAATACCTAGTTTGCACAAATTGAGCTGTAATAAAATCGTTTGACCTAAGGATGTTATTTCTTACTGTATTCATTCATCTACATAATATCCTATACGCTCTACCTATTCGAAAAATACTTTTAATATGGTTGGCTTTTTTTGGTTACAATTTTTATACAGTTATATACCTGAACATTTTATATTATATTGCTTATGCTTCGTTATTACGGTATAAACCGTAATGACCTTTGCGGTTAGAGATTTTTACCTTTCAACATAATCAGTTACATATATTACCTAACCTACATTATTACGGTGATATCGATACTCACAGCAAATACCGACATATGTATTTACACATTCAGTCAACTACCCGTACACGTCTCCCTAGTGTTGGAAAAAATTAAAGATGTCCAAAAATCTTTAATGCCATGTCATCTTCTAGTGGTTTTATTCAAAACTATTTTTATGACATTTCAAAACAATATTAAAAATATTGTCCAAGGTCATCCTGGACATGTCCATGAGCACCTCATCCATTCTCCAGTGGACATGTCCAAAATCATTTTAAGTCATTTCGATCTTTTTGATCTTTTTGATCTTTTTGATCTTTTTGATCTTCTTGATCTTTTTGATCTTTTTGATCTTTTTGATCTTTTCGATCTTTGAGATCTTTTCGATCTTTTCGATCTTTTTTGATCTTTTCGATCATGTCAATGGGCACCTCATTCATTCTCCAGTGGACATGTCCAAAATCATTTTAAGTCATTTCGATCTTTTTGATCTTTTCGATCTTTTCGAACTTTCTGATCTTTTCGATCTTTCGATTTTTTCGATCTTTTTGATGTTTTCGATCTTTTTGATCTTTTTTAATCTTTTCGATCTTTCTGATCTTTTCGATCTTTTTCATCTTTTTGATCTTTTCGATTTTTTAGATCTTTTTAAACATTTTAATCTTTTCGATCTTTTTGATCTTTTCGATCTTTTTTGATCTTTTCGATCTTTTTTGATCTTTTCGATCTTTCTGATCTTCGATCTTTTTGATCTTTTAGATCTTTTAGATCTTTTAGATCTTTTAGATCTTTTAGATCTTTTAGATCTTTTAGATCTTTTAGATCTTTTAGATCTTTTTGATCTTTTAGATCTTTTAGATCTTTTAGATCTTTTAGATCTTTTAGATCTTTTAGATCTTTTAGATCTTTTAGATCTTTTAGATCTTTTAGATCTTTTAGATCTTTTAGACCTTTTAGATCTTTTAGATCTTTTAGATCTTTTAGATCTTTTAGATCTTTTAGATCTTTTAGATCTTTTAGATCTTTTAGATCTTTTAGATCTTTTAGATCTTTTAGATCTTTGAGATCTTTTAGATCTTTTAGATCTTTTAGATCTTTTAGATCTTTTAGGTCTTTTAGATCTTTTACATCTTTTAGATCTTTTACATCTTTTAGATCTTTTAGATCTTTTAGATCTTTTAGATCTTTTAGATCTTTTAGATCTTTTAGATCTTTTAGGTCTTTTAGATCTTTTAGATCTTTTTTGATATTTTCGATCTTTCTGATATTCGATCTTTTTGATCTTTTTGATATTTTTGATCTTTTTGATCTTTTTGATCTTTTTGATCTTTTTGATCTTTTTGATCTTTATGATCTTTTTGATCTTTATGATCTTTTTGATCTTTTTGATCTTTTTGATCTTTTTGATCTTTTTGATCTTTTTGATCTTTTTGATATTTTTGATCTTTTTGAGCTTTTAGATCTTTTTGATCTTTTTGATCTTTATGATCTTTTTGATCTTTATGATCTTTTTGATCTTTTTGATCTTTTTGATCTTTTTGATCTTTTTGATCTTTATGATCTTTTTGATCTTTTTGATCTTTTTGATCTTTTTGATCTTTTTGATCTTTTTGATCTTTTTGATATTTTTGATCTTTTAGATCTTTTAGATCTTTTAGATCTTTTAGATCTTTTAGATCTTTTAGATCTTTTAGATCTTTTAGATCTTTTAGGTCTTTTAGATCTTTTAGATCTTTTTTGATATTTTCGATCTTTCTGATATTCGATCTTTTTGATCTTTTTGATATTTTTGATCTTTTTGATCTTTTTGATCTTTTTGATCTTTTTGATCTTTTTGATCTTTTTGATCTTTTTGATCTTTTTGATCTTTTTGATCTTTTTGATCTTTTTGATCTTTTTGATCTTTTTGATCTTTTTGATCTTTTTGATATTTTTGATCTTTTTGAGCTTTTAGATCTTTTTGATCTTTTTGATCTTTATGATCTTTTTGATCTTTATGATCTTTTTGATCTTTTTGATCTTTTTGATCTTTTTGATCTTTTTGATCTTTTTGATCTTTTTGATCTTTTTGATCTTTTTGATCTTTTTGATCTTTTTGATCTTTTTGATCTTTTTGATCTTTTTGATCTTTTTGATCTTTTTGATCTTTTTGATCTTTTTGATCTTTTTGATCTTTTTGATCTTTTTGATCTTTTTGATCTTTTTGATCTTTTTGATCTTTTTGATCTTTTTGATCTTTTTGATCTTTTTGATCTTTTTGATCTTTTTGATCTTTTTGATCTTTTTGATCTTTTTGATCTTTTTGATCTTTTTGATCTTTTTGATCTTTTTGATCTTTTTGATCTTTTTGATCTTTTTGATCTTTTTGATCTTTTTGATCTTTTTGATCTTTTTGATCTTTTTGATCTTTTTGATCTTTTTGATCTTTTTGATCTTTTTGATCTTTTTGATCTTTTTGATCTTTTTGATCTTTTTGATCTTTTTGATCTTTTTGATCAGAGCAGAGTTCGTAATATATCCCTCAAAGATATTTATCATTTTATATTCCTCACAAAATGAGGGATATAAATTGATAAAAAAATGTCCATCATTGAACGATATTTTTATTTTCATCATTGATGAGAAAAACTATATCGCTCAATGATCGAAATTAATTCTCATCTCAAAAGTACTCAGCACTGATGATGAAAATAATTTGTATCTTCAATTTTTCTCATCATTGAATGATGAGAAAAAGTAGAACTTAGTGTATTCTCATCATTTGAAGATGAAAATAAATAATGAGAAAAGATGAAAAAATGATGAGAAAAAAGATGAGAAAAGATGAAAAAAATGATGAGACAAATGATGATAAAATGATTAGAAAAATATGAGGACAAATGAGATAATGGACACATCCGATTGCTGCTGAATGATATGTAAGCAATGGTTTCGACATGTCCATTGAAAGATGAGGTGCTCCTGGACATGTCCATGATGACCTCGGACAAAAATGTTTTTTTTTATTATTTTTTGAAATGTTATAAAAATGATTTTGGACATGTCCACTGGAGGATGAGGTGCTCCTGGACATGTCCATGATAACCTTGGACAAACATTTTTTTTTTATGTTCATTATTTTTTTTAAATGTTATAAAAATGATTTTGTACATGTCCGCTGGAGTATGAGGTGCTCCTGGACATGTCCATGATGACCTCGGACTAAATTATTTTTTTCATTATTTTTTGAAATTTTATTAAAATGATTTTGAACATGTCCGCTGGAGGAGGTGCTCCTGGACATGTCCATGATGACCTTGGACAAAAAATTTGTTTTTTCATAATTTTTTGAAATGTTATAAAAATGATTTTGAACATTTCCACTGGAGAATGGATGAGGTGGTCGCGGGCATGTCTAGGATGACCATGGACATTTTTATTTTTGGGTTGTTTTTGTTCGGTGAATATCTGATATTGTTTAAATGAAAATACATATATACATTTCTATTGTTAATGATTTTTTTTATGAAAACTGTAACTGTTCAACAATATTATGATTTAGTTTTACTAATAATAACTTTTCTAAATTATCCCTACTTAATTTATTTCTTAACCTAGTATGTATTGTAGTTAATGCACAAAAAGCCCGTTCTAAGGAAACTTTCGTAGCTGGAACAGACAATGCAATTTCAGCTATATCTCCTAAAGATTTTTCTATATATAGCTTTCCAGTGTAGTACTACGTCACTTTGAATTGGCAGTCTATCGACGTATTAATGGTTTTCTAATTTTTGTCTCATATTCTCGTTTTCGCACGTTGGTGGTGTTTCAGCTGAAAATTTCTCTTCTAGTTTGCTATATCTGCCTTTTGGCTTTGATGTCGATGGAGAGGGTTCTGGTAATATTTGGTTACTCACTGAACTTGGATTAAATTCATTTATTAATTTTAAAATGGTCATCAAATGATCCTGAAATTAAATACGTAATTTTTTGCATATAAATTATTTTAAATTATGCTTACAACTGCTCTGCGCTTTTGAGATTCAGTTAAATATGTTGAACCTCTAGCATTATTTTTATTCTCATCCAAACACACCAAAGTTGAAAAATCAATTTTTTATTTCTTCTAATTTTTTAAGATAGAGATTCGCAATTATAGTGACTTTCGGTAATGATGTTAAACAATAGACTAATTTATACTTTTTTACGGAGGTATACATAGAAATTAAAATTTGAATGAGTTATTCTAAGCCAATTTAAAATTTAAATCTTTTTATTATTCGCAATACCTAGTTTGCACAAATTGAGCTGTAATAAAATCGTTTGACCTAAGGATGTTATTTCTTACTGTATTCATTCATCAACATAATACCCTATACGCTCTACCTATTCGAAAAATACTTTTATTATGGTTGGCTTTTTTTGGTTACAATTTTTATACAGTTATATACCTGAACATTTTATATTATATTGCTTATGCTTCGTTATTACGGTATAAACTGTATTGACCTTTGCGGTTAGAGATTTTTACCTTTCAACATAATCAGTTACATATATTACCTAACCTACATTATTACGTTGATATCGATACTCACAGCAAATACCGACATATGTATTTACACATTCAGTCAACTACCCGTACACGTGTCCCTAGTGTTGGAAAAAATTAAAGATGTCCAAAAATCTTTAATGCCATGTCATCTTCTAGTGGTTTTATTCAAAACTATTTTTATGACATTTCAAAACAATATTAAAAATATTGTCCAAGGTCATCCTGGACATGTCCATGAGCACCTCATCCATTCTCCAGTGGACATGTCCAAAATCATTTTGAGTCATTTCGATCTTTTTGATCTTTTCGATCTTTTCGATATTTCTGATCTTTCTGATCTTTTCGATCTTTGAGATCTTTTCGATCTTTTTGATCTTTTTTGATCTTTTCGATCATGTCAATGAGCACCTCATCCATTCTCCAGTGGACATGTCCAAAATCATTTTAAGTCATTTTGATCTTTTCGATATTTTCGAACTTTCTGATCTTTTCGATTTTTTCGATCTTTTTGATCTTTTCGATCTTTTTGATCTTTTTTAATCTTTTCGATCTTTCTGATCTTTTCGATCTTTTTCATCTTTTTGATCTTTTCGATCTTTTCGATTTTTTAGATCTTTTTAAACATTTTAATCTTTTCGATCTTTTTTGATCTTTTCGATCTTTTTTGATCTTTTCGATCTTTCTGATCTTCGATCTTTCTGATCTTTTAGATCTTTTTGATCTTTTAGATCTTTTAGAACTTTTTGATCTTTTAGATCATTTAGATCTTTTAGATCTTTTAGATTTTTTAGATGTTTTAGATCTTTTAGATCTTTCTGATCTTTTAGATCTTTTAGATCTTTTAGATCTTTTAGATCTTTTAGATCTTTTAGATCTTTTAGATCTTTTAGATCTTTTAGATCTTTTAGATCTTTTAGATCTTTTAGATCTTTTAGATCTTTTAGATCTTTTAGATCTTTTAGATCTTTTAGATCTTTTAGATCTTTTAGATCTTTTAGATCTTTTAGATATTTTAGATCTTTTAGATCTTTTAGATCTTTTAGATCTTTTAGATCTTTTAGATCTTTTAGATCTTTTAGATCTTTTAGATCTTTTAGATCTTTTAGATCTTTTAGATCTTTTAGATCTTTTAGATCTTTTAGATCTTTTTGATCTTTTAGATCTTTTAGAACTTTTTGATCTTTTAGATCATTTAGATCTTTTAGATCTTTTAGATTTTTTAGATGTTTTAGATCTTTTAGATCTTTCTGATCTTTTAGATCTTTTAGATCTTTTAGATCTTTTAGATCTTTTAGATCTTTTAGATCTTTTAGAACTTTTTGATCTTTTAGATCATTTAGATCTTTTAGATCTTTCTGATCTTTTAGATCTTTTAGATCTTTTAGATCTTTTAGATCTTTTAGATCTTTTAGATCTTTTAGATCTTTTAGATCTTTTAGATCTTTTAGATCTTTTAGATCTTTTAGATCTTTTAGATCTTTTAGATCTTTTAGATCTTTTAGATCTTTTAGATCTTTTAGATCTTTTAGATCTTTTAGATCTTTTAGATCTTTTAGATCTTTTAGATCTTTTAGATCTTTTAGATCTTTTAGATCTTTTAGATCTTTTAGATCTTTTAGATCTTTTAGATCTTTTAGATCTTTTAGATCTTTTAGATCTTTTAGATCTTTTAGATCTTTTAGATCTTTTAGATCTTTTAGATCTTTTAGATCTTTTAGATCTTTTAGATCTTTTAGATCTTTTAGATCTTTTAGATCTTTTAGATCTTTTAGATCTTTTAGATCTTTTAGATCTTTTAGATCTTTTAGATCTTTTAGATCTTTTAGATCTTTTAGATCTTTTAGATCTTTTAGATCTTTTAGATCTTTTAGATCTTTTAGATCTTTTAGATCTTTTAGATCTTATTGATCTTATTGATCTTATTGATCTTATTGATCTTATTGATCTTATTGATCTTATTGATCTTATTGATCTTATTGATCTTTTTGATCTTTTTGATCTTTTTGATCTTTTTGATCTTTTTGATCTTTTTGATCTTTTTGATCTTTTTGATCTTATTGATCTTTTTGATCTTTTTGATCTTTTTGATCTTTTTGATCTTTTTGATCTTTTTGATCTTTTTGATCTTTTTGATCATTTTGATCTTTTTGATCTTTTTGATCTTCGATCTTTCTGATCTTTTAGATCTTTTAGATCTTTTAGAACTTTTTGATCTTTTAGATCATTTAGATCTTTTAGATCTTTTAGATTTTTTAGATGTTTTAGATCTTTTAGATCTTTCTGATCTTTTAGATCTTTTAGATCTTTTAGATCTTTTAGATCTTTTAGATCTTTTAGATCTTTTAGATCTTTTAGATCTTTTAGATCTTTTAGATCTTTTAGATCTTTTTGATCTTTTAGATCATTTAGATCTTTTAGATCTTTTAGATTTTTTAGATGTTTTAGATCTTTTAGATCTTTTAGATCTTTTAGATCTTTTAGATCTTTTAGATCTTTTAGATCTTTTAGATCTTTTAGATCTTTTAGATCTTTTAGATCTTTTAGATCTTTTAGATCTTTTAGATCTTTTAGATCTTTTAGATCTTTTAGATCTTTTAGATCTTTTAGATCTTTTAGATCTTTTAGATCTTTTAGATCTTTTAGATCTTTTAGATCTTTTAGATCTTTTAGATCTTTTAGATCTTTTAGATCTTTTAGATCTTTTAGATCTTTTAGATCTTTTAGATCTTTTAGATCTTTTAGATCTTTTAGATCTTTTAGATCTTTTAGATCTTTTAGATCTTTTAGATCTTTTAGATCTTTTAGATCTTTTAGATCTTTTAGATCTTTTAGATCTTTTAGATCTTTTAGATCTTTTTGATCTTATTGATCTTATTGATCTTATTGATCTTATTGATCTTATTGATCTTATTGATCTTATTGATCTTATTGATCTTTTTGATCTTTTTGATCTTTTTGATCTTTTTGATCTTTTTGATCTTTTTGATCTTATTGATCTTATTGATCTTTTTGATCTTTTTGATCTTTTTGATCTTTTTGATCTTTTTGATCTTTTTGATCTTTTTGATCTTTTTGATCTTTTTGATCTTTTTGATCTTTTTGATCTTTTTGATCTTTTTGATCTTTTTGATCTTTTTGATCTTTTTGATCTTTTTGATCTTTTTGATCTTTTTGATCTTTTTGATCTTTTTGATCTTTTTGATCTTTTTGATCTTTTTGATCTTTTTGATCTTTTTGATCTTTTTGATCTTTTTGATCTTTTTGATCTTTTTGATCTTTTTGATCTTTTTGATCTTTTTGATCTTTTTGATCTTTTTGATCTTTTTGATCTTTTTGATCTTTTTGATCTTTTTGATCTTTTTGATCTTTTTGATCTTTTTGATCTTTTTGATCTTTTTGATCTTTTTGATCTTTTTGATCTTTTTGATCTTTTTGATCTTTTTGATCTTTTTGATCTTTTTGATCTTTTTGATCTTTTTGATCTTTTTGATCTTTTTGATCTTTTTGATCTTTTTGATCTTTTTGATCTTTTTGATCTTTTTGATCTTTTTGATCTTTTTGATCTTTTTGATCTTTTTGATCTTTTTGATCTTTTTGATCTTTTTGATCTTTTTGATCTTTTTGATCTTTTTGATCTTTTTGATCTTTTTGATCTTTTTGATCTTTTTGATCTTTTTGATCTTTTTGATCTTTTTGATCTTTTTGATCTTTTTGATCTTTTTGATCTTTTTGATCTTTTTGATCTTTTTGATCTTTTTGATCTTTTTGATCTTTTTGATCTTTTTGATCTTTTTGATCTTTTTGATCTTTTTGATCTTTTTGATCTTTTTGATCTTTTTGATCTTTTTGATCTTTTTGATCTTTTTGATCTTTTTGATCTTTTTGATCTTTTTGATCTTTTTGATCTTTTTGATCTTTTTGATCTTTTTGATCTTTTTGATCTTTTTGATCTTATTGATCTTATTGATCTTTTTGATCTTATTGATCTTTTTGATCTTTTTGATCTTTTTGATCTTTTTGATCTTTTTGATCTTTTTGATCTTTTTGATCTTTTTGGTCTTTTTGATCTTTTTGATCTTTTTGATCTTTTTGATCTTTTTGATCTTTTTGATCTTTTTGATCTTTTTGATCTTTTTGATCTTTTTGATCTTTTTGATCTTTTTGATCTTTTTGATCTTTTTGATCTTTTTGATCTTTTTGATCTTTTTGATCTTTTTGATCTTTTTGATCCTTTTGATCTTTTTGATCTTTTTGATCTTTTTGATCTTTTTGATCTTTTTGATCTTTTTGATCTTTTTGATCTTTTTGATCTTTTTGATCTTTTTGATCTTTTTGATCTTTTTGATCTTTTTGATCTTTTTGATCTTTTTGATCTTTTTGATCTTTTTGATCTTTTTGATCAGAGCAGAGTTCGTAATATATCCCTCAAAGATATTTATCATTTTATATTCCTCACAAAATGAGGGATATAAATTGATAAAAAAATTTCCATCATTGAACGATATTTTTATTTTCATCGTTGATGAGAAAAACTATATCGCTCAATGATCGAAATTAATTCTCATCTCAAAAGTACTCAGCACTGATGATGAAAATAATTTGTATCTTCAATTTTTCTCATCATTGAATGATGAGAAAAAGTAGAACTTAGTGTATTCTCATCATTTGAAAATGTTATAAAAATGATTTTGAACATTTCCACTGGAGAATGGATGAGGTGGTCGCGGGCATGTCTAGGATGACCATGGACATTTTTATTTTTGGGTTGTTTTTGTTCGGTGAATATCTGATATTGTTTAAATGAAAATACATATATACATTTCTATTGTTAATGATTTTTTTTATGAAAACTGTAACTGTTCAACAATATTATGATTTAGTTTTACTAATAATAACTTTTCTAAATTATCCCTACTTAATTTATTTCTTAACCTAGTATGTATTGTAGTTAATGCACAAAAAGCCCGTTCTAAGGAAACTTTCGTAGCTGGAACAGACAATGCAATTTCAGCTATATCTCCTAAAGATTTTTCTATATATAGCTTGCCAGTGTAGTACTACGTCACTTTGAATTGGCAGTCTATCGACGTATTAATGGTTTTCTAATTTTTGTCTCATATTCTCGTTTTCGCACGTTGGTGGTGTTTCAGCTGAAAATTTCTCTTCTAGTTTGCTATATCTGCCTTTTGGCTTTGATGTCGATGGAGAGGGTTCTGGTAATATTTGGTTACTCACTGAACTTGGATTAAATTCATTTATTAATTTTAAAATGGTCATCAAATGATCCTGAAATTAAATACGTAATTTTTTGCATATAAATTATTTTAAATTATGCTTACAACTGCTCTGCGCTTTTGAGATTCAGTTAAATATGTTGAACCTCTAGCTTTATTTTTATTCTCATCCAAACACACCAAAGTTGAAAAATCAATTTTTTATTTCTTCTAATTTTTTAAGATAGAGATTCGCAATTATAGTGACTTTCGGTAATGATGTTAAACAATAGACTAATTTATACTTTTTTACGGAGGTATACATAGAAATTAAAATTTGAATGAGTTATTCTAAGCCAATTTAAAATTTAAATCTTTTTATTATTCGCAATACCTAGTTTGCACAAATTGAGCTGTAATAAAATCGTTTGACCTAAGGATGTTATTTCTTACTGTATTCATTCATCAACATAATACCCTATACGCTCTACCTATTCGAAAAATACTTTTATTATGGTTGGCTTTTTTTGGTTACAATTTTTATACAGTTATATACCTGAACATTTTATATTATATTGCTTATGCTTCGTTATTACGGTATAAACTGTATTGACCTTTGCGGTTAGAGATTTTTACCTTTCAACATAATCAGTTACATATATTACCTAACCTACATTATTACGGTGATATCGATACTCACAGCAAATACCGACATATGTATTTACACATTCAGTCAACTACCCGTACACGTGTCCCTAGTGTTGGAAAAAATTAAAGATGTCCAAAAATCTTTAATGCCATGTCATCTTCTAGTGGTTTTATTCAAAACTATTTTTATGACATTTCAAAACAATATTAAAAATATTGTCCAAGGTCATCCTGGACATGTCCATGAGCACCTCATCCATTCTCCAGTGGACATGTCCAAAATCATTTTGAGTCATTTCGATCTTTTTGATCTTTTCGATCTTTTCGATATTTCTGATCTTTCTGATCTTTTCGATCTTTTTTATCTTTTTGATCTTTTCGATCTTTGAGATCTTTTCGATCTTTTTGATCTTTTTTGATCTTTTCGATCATGTCAATGAGCACCTCATCCATTCTCCAGTGGACATGTCCAAAATCATTTTAAGTCATTTTGATCTTTTCGATATTTTCGAACTTTCTGATCTTTTCGATTTTTTCGATCTTTTTGATCTTTTCGATCTTTTTGATCTTTTTTAATCTTTTCGATCTTTCTGATCTTTTCGATCTTTTTCATCTTTTTGATCTTTTCGATCTTTTCGATTTTTTAGATCTTTTTAAACATTTTAATCTTTTCGATCTTTTTTGATCTTTTCGATCTTTTTTGATCTTTTCGATCTTTCTGATCTTCGATCTTTCTGATCTTCGATCTTTCTGATCTTTTAGATCTTTTTGATCTTTTAGATCTTTTAGAACTTTTTGATCTTTTAGATCATTTAGATCTTTTAGATCTTTTAGATTTTTTAGATGTTTTAGATCTTTTAGATCTTTCTGATCTTTTAGATCTTTTAGATCTTTTAGATCTTTTAGATCTTTTAGATCTTTTAGATCTTTTAGATCTTTTAGATCTTTTAGATCTTTTAGATCTTTTAGATCTTTTAGATCTTTTAGATCTTTTAGATCTTTTAGATCTTTTAGATCTTTTAGATCTTTTAGATCTTTTAGATCTTTTAGATCTTTTAGATCTTTTAGATCTTTTAGATCTTTTAGATCTTTTAGATCTTTTAGATCTTTTAGATCTTTTAGATCTTTTAGATCTTTTAGATCTTTTAGATCTTTTAGATCTTTTAGATCTTTTAGATCTTTTAGATCTTTTAGATCTTTTAGATCTTTTAGATCTTTTAGATCTTTTAGATCTTTTAGATCTTTTAGATCTTTTAGATCTTTTAGATCTTTTAGATCTTTTAGATCTTTTAGATCTTTTAGATCTTTTAGATCTTTTAGATCTTTTAGATCTTTTAGATCTTTTAGATCTTTTAGATCTTTTAGATCTTTTAGATCTTTTAGATCTTTTAGATCTTTTAGATCTTTTAGATCTTTTAGATCTTTTAGATCTTTTAGATCTTTTAGATCTTTTAGATCTTTTAGATCTTTTAGATCTTTTAGATCTTTTAGATCTTTTAGATCTTTTAGATCTTTTAGATCTTTTAGATCTTTTAGATCTTATTGATCTTATTGATCTTATTGATCTTATTGATCTTATTGATCTTATTGATCTTATTGATCTTATTGATCTTTTTGATCTTTTTGATCTTTTTGATCTTTTTGATCTTTTTGATCTTTTTGATCTTTTTGATCTTTTTGATCTTTTTGATCTTATTGATCTTTTTGATCTTTTTGATCTTTTTGATCTTTTTGATCTTTTTGATCTTTTTGATCTTTTTGATCTTTTTGATCTTTTTGATCTTTTTGATCTTTTTGATCTTTTTGATCTTTTTGATCTTTTTGATCTTTTTGATCTTTTTGATCATTTTGATCTTTTTGATCTTTTTGATCTTCGATCTTTCTGATCTTTTAGATCTTTTTGATCTTTTAGATCTTTTAGAACTTTTTGATCTTTTAGATCATTTAGATCTTTTAGATCTTTTAGATCTTTTAGATTTTTTAGATGTTTTAGATCTTTTAGATCTTTCTGATCTTTTAGATCTTTTAGATCTTTTAGATCTTTTAGATCTTTTAGATCTTTTAGATCTTTTAGATCTTTCTGATCTTTTAGATCTTTTAGATCTTTTAGATCTTTTAGATCTTTTAGATCTTTTAGATCTTTTAGATCTTTTAGATCTTTTAGATCTTTTAGATCTTTTAGATCTTTTAGATCTTTTAGATCTTTTAGATCTTTTAGATCTTTTAGATCTTTTAGATCTTTTAGATCTTTTAGATCTTTTAGATCTTTTAGATCTTTTAGATCTTTTAGATCTTTTAGATCTTTTAGATCTTTTAGATCTTTTAGATCTTTTAGATCTTTTAGATCTTTTAGATCTTTTAGATCTTTTAGATCTTTTAGATCTTTTAGATCTTTTAGATCTTTTAGATCTTTTAGATCTTTTAGATCTTTTAGATCTTTTAGATCTTTTAGATCTTTTAGATCTTTTAGATCTTTTAGATCTTTTAGATCTTTTAGATCTTTTAGATCTTTTAGATCTTTTAGATCTTTTAGATCTTTTAGATCTTTTAGATCTTTTAGATCTTTTAGATCTTTTAGATCTTTTAGATCTTTTAGATCTTTTAGATCTTTTAGATCTTTTAGATCTTTTAGATCTTTTAGATCTTTTAGATCTTTTAGATCTTTTAGATCTTTTAGATCTTTTAGATCTTTTAGATCTTTTAGATCTTTTAGATCTTTTAGATCTTTTAGATCTTTTAGATCTTTTAGATCTTTTAGATCTTTTAGATCTTTTAGATCTTTTAGATCTTTTAGATCTTTTAGATCTTTTAGATCTTTTAGATCTTATTGATCTTATTGATCTTATTGATCTTATTGATCTTATTGATCTTATTGATCTTATTGATCTTTTTGATCTTTTTGATCTTTTTGATCTTATTGATCTTATTGATCTTATTGATCTTATTGATCTTTTTGATCTTTTTGATCTTTTTGATCTTTTTGATCTTTTTGATCTTTTTGATCTTTTTGATCTTTTTGATCTTATTGATCTTTTTGATCTTTTTGATCTTTTTGATCTTTTTGATCTTTTTGATCTTTTTGATCTTTTTGATCTTTTTGATCTTTTTGATCTTTTTGATCTTTTTGATCTTTTTGATCTTTTTGATCTTTTTGATCTTTTTGATCTTTTTGATCTTTTTGATCTTTTTGATCTTTTTGATCTTTTTGATCTTTTTGATCTTTTTGATCTTTTTGATCTTTTTGATCTTTTTGATCTTTTTGATCTTTTTGATCTTTTTGATCTTTTTGATCTTTTTGATCTTTTTGATCTTTTTGATCTTTTTGATCTTTTTGATCTTATTGATCTTATTGATCTTATTGATCTTTTTGATGTTTTTGATCTTTTTGATCTTTTTGATCTTTTTGATCTTTTTGATCTTTTTGATCTTTTTGATCTTTTTGATCTTTTTGATCTTTTTGATCTTTTTGATCTTTTTGATCTTTTTGATCTTTTTGATCTTTTTGATCTTTTTGATCTTTTTGATCTTTTTGATCTTTTTGATCTTTTTGATCTTTTTGATCTTTTTGATCTTTTTGATCTTTTTGATCTTTTTGATCTTTTTGATCTTTTTGATCTTTTTGATCTTTTTGATCTTTTTGATCCTTTTGATCTTTTTGATCTTTTTGATCTTTTTGATCTTTTTGATCTTTTTGATCAGAGCAGAGTTCGTAATATATCCCTCAAAGATATTTATCATTTTATATTCCTCACAAAATGAGGGATATAAATTGATAAAAAAATTTCCATCATTGAACGATATTTTTATTTTCATCATTGATGAGAAAAACTATATCGCTCAATGATCGAAATTAATTCTCATCTCAAAAGTACTCAGCACTGATGATGAAAATAATTTGTATCTTCAATTTTTCTCATCATTGAATGATGAGAAAAAGTAGAACTTAGTGTATTCTCATCATTTGAAGATGAAAATAAATAATGAGAAAAGATGAAAAAATGATGAGAAAAAAGATGAGAAAAGATGAAAAAAATGATGAGACAAATGATGATAAAATGATTAGAAAAATATGAGGACAAATGAGATAATGGACACATCCGATTGCTGCTGAATGATATGTAAGCAATGGTTTCGACATGTCCATTGAAAGATGAGGTGCTCCTGGACATGTCCATGATGACCTCGGACAAAAATGTTTTTTTTTTCATTATTTTTTGAAATGTTATAAAAATGATTTTGGACATGTCCACTGGAGGATGAGGTGCTCCTGGACATGTCCATGATAACCTTGGACAAACATTTTTTTTTTATGTTCATTATTTTTTTTAAATGTTATAAAAATGATTTTTTACATGTCCGCTGGAGGATAAGGTGCTCCTGGACATGTCCATGATGACATCGGACAAACATTTTTTTTTTTTATTATTTTTTGAAATGTTATAAAAATGATTTTGGACATGTCCATTGGAGGATGAGGTGCTCCTAGACATGTCCATGATGACCTCGGACAATTTGTGTTTCATTATTTTTTGAAATGTTATAAAAATGATTATGGACATGTTCACTGGAGGATGAGGTGCTCCTGGACATGTCCATGATGACCTCGGACTAAATTATTTTTTTCATTATTTTTTGAAATTTTATTAAAATGATTTTGAACATGTCCGCTGGAGGAGGTGCTCCTGGACATGTCCATGATGACCTTGGACAAAAAATTTGTTTTTTCATAATTTTTTGAAATGTTATAAAAATGATTTTGAACATGTCCACTGGAGAATGGATGAGGTGGTCGCGGGCATGTCTAGGATGACCATGGACATTTTTATTTTTGGGTTGTTTTTGTTCGGTGAATATCTGATATTGTTTAAATGAAAATACATATATACATTTCTATTGTTAATAATTTTTTTTATGAAAACTGTAACTGTTCAACAATATTATGATTTAATTTTACTAATAATAACTTTTCTAAATTATCCCTACTTAATTTATTTCTTAACCTAGTATGTATTATAGTTAATGCACAAAAAGCCCGTTCTAAGGAAACTTTCGTAGCTGGAACAGACAATGCAATTTCAGCTATATCTCCTAAAGATTTTTCTATATATAGCTTTCCAGTGTAGTACTACGTCACTTTGAATTGGCAGTCTATCGACGTATTAATGGTTTTCTAATTTTTGTCTCATATTCTCGTTTTCGCACGTTGGTGGTGTTTCAGCTGAAAATTTCTCTTCTAGTTTGCTATATCTGCCTTTTGGCTTTGATGTCGATGGAGAGGGTTCTGGTAATATTTGGTTACTCACTGAACTTGGATTAAATTCATTTATTAATTTTAAAATGGTCATCAAATGATCCTGAAATTAAATACGTAATTTTTTGCATATAAATTATTTTAAATTATGCTTACAACTGCTCTGCGCTTTTGAGATTCAGTTAAATATGTTGAACCTCTAGCTTTATTTTTATTCTCATCCAAACACACCAAAGTTGAAACATCAATTTTTTATTTCTTCTAATTTTTTAAGATAGAGATTCGCAATTATAGTGACTTTCGGTAATGATGTTAAACAATAGACTAATTTATACTTTTTTACGGAGGTATACATAGAAATTAAAATTTGAATGAGTTATTCTAAGCCAATTTAAATTTAAATCTTTTTATTATTCGCAATACCTAGTTTGCACAAATTGAGCTGTAATAAAATCGTTTGACCTAAGGATGTTATTTCTTACTGTATTCATTCATCTACATAATACCCTATACGCTCTACCTATTCGAAAAATACTTTTATTATGGTTGGCTTTTTTTGGTTACAATTTTTATACAGTTATATACCTGAACATTTTATATTATATTGCTTATGCTTCGTTATTACGGTATAAACTGTATTGACCTTTGCGGTTAGAGATTTTTACCTTTCAACATAATCAGTTACATATATTACCTAACCTACATTATTACGGTGATATCGATACTCACAGCAAATACCGACATATGTATTTACACATTCAGTCAACTACCCGTACACGTGTCCCTAGTGTTGGAAAAAATTAAAGATGTCCAAAAATCTTTAATGCCATGTCATCTTCTAGTGGTTTTATTCAAAACTATTTTTATGACATTTCAAAACAATATTAAAAATATTGCCCAAGGTCATCCTGGACATGTCCATGAGCACCTCATCCATTCTCCAGTGGACATGTCCAAAATCATTTTAAGTCATTTCGATCTTTTTGATCTTTTCGATCTTTTCGATATTTCTGATCTTTCTGATCTTTTCGATCTTTTTTATCTTTTTGATCTTTTCGATCTTTGAGATCTTTTCGAACTTTTTGATCTTTTTTGATCTTTTCGATCATGTCAATGAGCACCTCATCCATTCTCCAGTGGACATGTCCAAAATCATTTTAAGTCATTTTGATCTTTTCGATATTTTCGAACTTTCTGATCTTTTCGATTTTTTCGATCTTTTTGATCTTTTCGATCTTTTTGATCTTTTTTAATCTTTTCGATCTTTCTGATCTTTTAGATCTTTTTCATCTTTTTCATCTTTTTGATCTTTTCGATCTTTTCGATTTTTTTAGATCTTTTTAAACATTTTAATCTTTTCGATCTTTTTGATCTTTTCGATCTTTTTTGATCTTTTCGATCTTTTTTGATCTTTTCGATCTTTCTGATCTTCGATCTTTTTGATCTTTTAGATCTTTTAGAACTTTTTGATCTTTTAGATCCTTTAGATCATTTAGATCTTTTAGATCTTTTAGATTTTTTAGATGTTTTAGATCTTTTAGATCTTTAAGATCTTTTAGATCTTTCTGATCTTTTAGATCTTTTAGATCTTTTAGATCTTTTAGATCTTTTAGATCTTTTAGACCTTTTAGATTTTTAGATCTTTTAGATCTTTTAGATCGTTTAAATCTTTTAGATCTTTTAGATCTTTTAGATCTTTTAGATCTTTTAGATCTTTTAGATCTTTTAGATCTTTTAGATCTTTTAGATCTTTTAGATCTTTTAGATCTTTTAGATCTTTTAGAACTTTTAGATCTTTTAGATCTTTTAGATCTTTTAGATCTTTTAGATCTTTTAGATCTTTTAGATCTTTTAGATCTTTTAGATCTTTTAGATCTTTTAGATCTTTTAGATCTTTTAGATCTTTTAGATCTTTTAGATCTTTTAGATCTTTTAGATCTTTTAGATCTTTTAGATCTTTTAGATCTTTTAGATCTTTTAGATCTTTTAGATCTTTTAGATCTTTTAGATCTTTTAGATCTTTTAGATCTTTTCGATCTTTTTTGATCTTTTCGATCTTTTTTGATCTTTTCGATCTTTCTGATCTTCGATCTTTTTGATCTTTTAGATCTTTTAGAATTTTTTGATCTTTTAGATCCTTTAGATCATTTAGATCTTTTAGATCTTTTAGATTTTTTAGATGTTTTAGATCTTTTAGATCTTTTAGATCTTTAAGATCTTTTAGATCTTTCTGATCTTTTAGATCTTTTAGATCTTTTAGATCTTTTAGATCTTTTAGATCTTTTAGATCTTTTAGATCTTTTAGATCTCTTAGATCTTTAATATCTTTTAGATCTTTTAGATCTTTTAGATCTTTTAGATCTTTTAGATCTTTTAGATCTTTTAGATCTTTTAGATCTTTTAGATCTTTTAGATCTTTTAGATCTTTTAGATCTTTTAGATCTTTTAGATCATTTAGATCTTTTAGATCTTTTAGATCTTTTAGATCTTTTAGATCTTTTAGATCTTTTAGATCTTTTAGATCTTTTAGATCTTTTAGATCTTTTAGATCTTTTAGATCTTTTAGATCTTTTAGATCTTTTAGATCTTTTAGATCTTTTAGATCTTTTAGATCTTTTAGATCTTTTAGATTTTTAGATCTTTTAGATCTTTCAGATCTTTTAGATCTTTTAGATCTTTTAGATCTTTTAGATCTTTTAGATCTTTTAGATCTTTTAGATCTTTCAGATCTTTTAGATCTTTTAGATCTTTTAGATCTTTTAGATCTTTTAGATCTTTTAGATCTTTTAGATCTTTTAGATCTTTTAGATCTTTTAGATCTTTTAGATCTTTTAGATCTTTTAGATCTTTTAGATCTTTTAGACCTTTTAGACCTTTTAGATCTTTTAGATCTTTTAGATCTTTTTGATCTTTTTGATCTTTTTGATCTTTTTGATCTTTTTGATCTATTTGATCTTTTTGATCTTTTTGATCTTTTTGATCTTTTTGATCTTTTTGATCTTTTTGATCTTTTAGATCTTTTAGATCTTTTAGATCTTTTAGATCTTTTAGATCTTTTAGATCTTTTAGATCTTTTAGATCTTTTAGATCTTTTAGATCTTTTAGATCTTTTAGATCTTTTTGATCTTTTTGATCTTTTTGATCTTTTTGATCTTTTTGATCTTTTTGATCTTTTTGATCTTTTTGATCTTTTTGATCTTTTTGATCTTTTTGATCTTTTTGATCTTTTTGATCTTTTTGATCTTTTTGATCTTTTTGATCTTTTTGATCTTTTTGATCTTTTTGATCTTTTTGATCTTTTTCATTATTTTTTGAAATTTTATTAAAATGATTTTGAACATGTCCGCTGGAGGAGGTGCTCCTGGACATGTCCATGATGACCTTGGACAACAAATTTGTTTTTTCATAATTTTTTGAAATGTTATAAAAATGATTTTGAAAATGTCCACTGGAGAATGGATGAGGTGGTCGCGGGCATGTCTAGGATGACCATGGACATTTTTATTTTTGGGTTGTTTTTGATCGGTGAATATCTGATATTGTTTAAATGAAAATACATATATACATTTCTATTGTTAATGATTTTTTTTATGAAAACTGTAACTGTTCAACAATATTATGATTTAATTTTTCTAATAATAACTTTTCTAAATTATCCCTACTTAATTTATTTCTTAACCTACTATGTATTATAGTTAATGCACAAAAAGCCCGTTCTAAGGAAACTTTCGTAGCTGGAACAGACAATGCAATTTCATATCTCCTAAAGATTTTTCTATATATAGCTTTCCAGTGTAGTACTACGTCAAATTGAATTGGCAGTCTATCGACGTATTAATGGTTTTCTAATTTTTGTCTCATATTCTCGTTTTCGCACGTTGGTGGTGTTTCAGCTGAAAATTTCTCTTCTAGTTTGCTATATCTGCCTTTTGGCTTTGATGTCGATGGAGAGGGTTCTGGTAATATTTGGTTACTCACTGAACTTGGATTAAATTCATTTATTAATTTTAAAATGGTCATCAAATGATCCTGAAATTAAATACGTAATTTTTTGCATATAAATTATTTTAAATTATGCTTACAACTGCTCTGCGCTTTTGAGATTCAGTTAAATATGTTGAACCTCTAGCTTTATTTTTATTCTCATCCAAACACACCAAAGTTGAAAAATCAATTTTTTATTTCTTCTAATTTTTTAAGATAGAGATTCGCAATTATAGTGACTTTCGGTAATGATGTTAAACAATAGACTAATTTATACTTTATTAAATTAAAATTTGAATGAATTATTCTAAGCCAATTTAAAATTTAAATCTTTTTATTATTCGCAATACCTAGTTTGCACAAATTGAGCTGTAATAAAATCGTTTGACCTAAGGATGTTATTTCTTACTGTATTCATTCATCTAAATAATACCCTGTACGCTCTACCTATTCGAAAAATACTTTTATTATGGTTGGCTTTTTTTGGTTACAATTTTTATACAGTTATATACCTGAACATTTTATATTAAATTGCTTATGCTTCGTTATTACGGTATAAACTGTATTGACCTTTGCGGTTAGAGATTTTTACCTTTCAACATAATCAGTTACATATATTACCTAACCTACATTATTACGGTGATATCGATACTCACAGCAAATACCGACATATGTATTTACACATTCAGTCAACTACCCGTACACGTGTCCCTAGTGTTGGAAAAAATTAAAGATGTCCAAAAAACTTTAATGCCATGTCATCTTCTAGTGGTTTTATTCAAAACTATGTTTATGACATTTCAAAACAATATTAAAAATATTGTCCAAGGTCATCCTGGACATGTCCATGAGCACCTCATCCATTCTCCAGTGGACATGTCCAAAATCATTTTAAGTCATTTCGATCTTTTTGATCTTTTCGATCTTTTCGATCTTTTCGATCTTTTCGATCTTTTCGATCTTTCTGATCTTTCTGATCTTTTCGATCTTTTTTATCTTTTTGATCTTTTCGATCTTTGAGATCTTTTCGATCTTTTTGATCTTTTCGATCATGTCCATGAGCACCTCATCCATTCTCCAGTGGACATGTCCAAAATCATTTGAAGTCATTTCGATCTTTTCGAACTTTCTGATCTTTTTTATCTTTTTGATCTTTTCGATCTTTTCGATTTTTTCGATCTTTTTGATCTTTTCGATCTTTTTGATCTTTTTTAATCTCTTCGATCTTTCTGATCTTTTTCATCTTTTTGATCTTTTCGATCTTTTCGATATTTTAGATCTTTTTAATCTTTTCGATCTTTTTGATCTTTTCGATCTTTTTTGAACTTTTCGATATTTTTTGATCTTATCGATCTTTCTGATCTTCGATCTTTTTGATCTTTTAGATCTTTTAGATCTTTTAGATCTTTTAGATCTTTTAGATCTTTTAGATCTTTTAGATCTTTTAGATCTTTTAGATCTTTTAGATCTTTTAGATCTTTTAGATCTTTTAGATCTTTTAGATCTTTTAGATCTTTTAGATCTTTTAGATCTTTTAGATCTTTTAGATCTTTTAGATCTTTTAGATCTTTTAGATCTTTTAGATCTTTTAGATCTTTTAGATCTTTTAGATCTTTTAGATCTTTTAGATCTTTTAGATCTTTTAGATCTTTTAGATCTTTTAGATCTTTTAGATCTTTTAGATCTTTTAGATCTTTTAGATCTTTTAGATCTTTTAGATCTTTTAGATCTTTTAGATCTTTTAGATCTTTTAGATCTTTTAGATCTTTTAGATCTTTTAGATCTTTTAGATCTTTTAGATCTTTTAGATCTTTTAGATCTTTTAGATCTTTTAGATCTTTTAGATCTTTTAGATCTTTTAGATCTTTTAGATCTTTTAGATCTTTTAGATCTTTTAGATCTTTTAGATCTTTTAGATCTTTTAGATCTTTTAGATCTTTTAGATCTTTTAGATCTTTTAGATCTTTTAGATCTTTTAGATCTTTTAGATCTTTTAGATCTTTTAGATCTTTTAGATCTTTTAGATCTTTTAGATCTTTTAGATCTTTTAGATCTTTTAGATCTTTCAGATCTTTTAGATTTTTAGATCTTTTAGATCTTTTAGATCTTTTAGATCTTTCAGATCTTTTAGATCTTTCTGATCTTTCTGATCTTTTAGATCTTTTTAATCTGTTCGATCTTTTTAATCTTTTCGATCTTTTAGATCTTTCAGATCTTTTAGATCTTTTAGATCTTTTTGATCTTTTAGATCTTTTAGATCTTTTAGATCTTTTAGATCTTTTTAATCTTTTAGATCTTTTAGATCTTTTAGATCTTTTAGATCTTTAAGATCTTTTTGATATTTTTGATCTTTTTTATCTTTTTGATCTTTTTGATCTTTTAGTTTTTTTTAGATCGTTTTGATCTTTTAGTTTTTTTAGATCTTTTTAATCTTTTCGATCTTTTTGATCTTTTTGATCTTTTTGATCTTTTTGATCTTTTTGATCTTTTTGATCTTTTTGATCTTTTTGATCTTTTTGATCTTTTTGATCTTTTTGATCTTTTTGATCTTTTTGATCTTTTTGATCTTTTTGATCTTTTTGATCTTTTTGATCTTTTTGATCTTTTTGATCTTTTTGATCTTTTTGATCTTTTTGATCTTTTTGATCTTTTTGATCTTTTTGATCTTTTTGATCTTTTTGATCTTTTTGATCTTTTTGATCTTTTTGATCTTTTTGATCTTTTTGATCTTTTTGATCTTTTAGATCTTTTAGATCTTTTAGATCTTTTAGATCTTTCAGATCTTTTAGATCTTTTAGATCTTTTAGATCTTTTAGATCTTTTAGATCTTTTAGATCTTTTAGATCTTTTAGATCTTTTAGATCTTTTAGATCTTTTAGATCTTTTAGACCTTTTAGATCTTTTAGATCTTTTAGATCTTTTAGATCTTTTAGATCTTTTAGATCTTTTTGATCTTTTTGATCTTTTTGATCTTTTTGATCTTTTTGATCTTTTTGATCTTTTTGATCTATTTGATCTTTTTGATCTTTTTGATCTTTTTGATCTTTTTGATCTTTTAGATCTTTTAGATCTTTTAGATCTTTTTGATCTTTTAGATCTTTTAGATCTTTTTGATCTTTTTGATCTTTTTGATCTTTTTGATCTTTTTGATCTTTTTGATCTTTTTGATCTTTTTGATCTTTTTGATCTTTTTGATCTTTTTGATCTTTTTGATCTTTTTGATCTTTTTGATCTTTTTGATCTTTTTGATCTTTTTGATCTTTTTGATCTTTTTGATCTTTTTGATCTTTTTGATCTTTTTGATCTTTTTGATCTTTTTGATCTTTTTGATCTTTTTGATCTTTTTGATCTTTTTGATCTTTTTGATCTTTTTGATCTTTTTGATCTTTTTGATCTTTTTGATCTTTTTGATCTTTTTGATCTTTTTGATCTTTTTGATCTTTTTGATTTTTTGATCTTTTTGATCTTTTTGATCTTTTTGATCTTTTTGATCTTTTTGATCTTTTTGATCTTTTTGATCTTTTTGATCTTTTTGATCTTTTTGATCTTTTTGATCTTTTTGATCTTTTTGATCTTTTTGATCTTTTTGATCTTTTTGATCTTTTTGATCTTTTTGATCTTTTTGATCTTTTTGATCTTTTTGATCTTTTTGATCTTTTTGATCTTTTTGATCTTTTTGATCTTTTTGATCTTTTTGATCTTTTTGATCTTTTTGATCTTTTTGATCTTTTTGATCTTTTTGATCTTTTTGATCTTTTTGATCTTTTTGATCTTTTTGATCTTTTTGATCTTTTTGATCTTTTTGATCTTTTTGATCTTTTTGATCTTTTTGATCTTTTTGATCTTTTTGATCTTTTTGATCTTTTTGATCTTTTTGATCTTTTTGATCTTTTTGATCTTTTTGATCTTTTTGATCTTTTTGATCTTTTTGATCTTTTTGATCTTTTTGATCTTTTTGATCTTTTTGATCTTTTTGATCTTTTTGATCTTTTTGATCTTTTTGATCTTTTTGATCTTTTTGATCTTTTTGATCTTTTTGATCTTTTTGATCTTTTTGATCTTTTTGATCTTTTTGATCTTTTTGATCTTTTTGATCTTTTTGATCTTTTTGATCTTTTTGATCTTTTTGATCTTTTTGATCTTTTTGATCTTTTTGATCTTTTTGATCTTTTTGATCTTTTTGATCTTTTTGATCTTTTTGATCTTTTTGATCTTTTTGATCTTTTTGATCTTTTTGATCTTTTTGATCTTTTTGATCTTTTTGATCTTTTTGATCTTTTTGATCTTTTTGATCTTTTTGATCTTTTTGATCTTTTTGATCTTTTTGATCTTTTTGATCTTTTTGATCTTTTTGATCTTTTTGATCTTTTAGATCTTTTAGATCTTTTAGATCTTTTAGATCTTTTAGATCTTTTAGATCTTTTAGATCTTTTAGATCTTTTAGATCTTTTAGATCTTTTAGATCTTTTAGATCTTTTAGATCTTTTAGATCTTTTAGATCTTTTAGATCTTTTAGATCTTTTAGATCTTTTAGATCTTTTAGATCTTTTAAATCTTTTAGATCTTTTAGATCTTTTAGATCTTTTAGATCTTTTAGATCTTTTAGATCTTTTAGATCTTTTAGATCTTTTAGATCTTTTAGATCTTTTAGATCTTTTAGATCTTTTAGATCTTTTAGATCTTTTAGATCTTTTAGATCTTTTAGATCTTTTAGATCTTTTAGATCTTTTAGATCTTTTAGATTTTTAGATCTTTTAGATCTTTTAGATCTTTTAGATCTTTTAAATCTTTTAGATCTTTTAGATCTTTTAGATCTTTTAGATCTTTTAGATCTTTTAGATCTTTTAGATTTTTAGATCTTTTAGATCTTTTAAATCTTTTAGATCTTTTAGATCTTTTAGATCTTTTAGATCTTTTAGATCTTTTAGATCTTTTAGATCTTTTAGATCTTTTAGATCTTTTAGATCTTTTAGATCTTTTAGATCTTTTAGATCTTTTAGATCTTTTAGATCTTTTAGATCTTTTAGATCTTTTAGATCTTTTAGATCTTTTAGATCTTTTAGATCTTTTAAATCTTTTAGATCTTTTAGATCTTTTAGATCTTTTAGATCTTTTAGATCTTTTAGATCTTTTAGATCTTTTAGATCTTTTAGATCTTTTAGATCTTTTAGATCTTTTAGATCTTTTAGATCTTTTAGATCTTTTAGATCTTTTAGATCTTTTAGATCTTTTAGATCTTTTAGATCTTTTAGATCTTTTAGATCTTTTAGATATTTTTGATCTTTTTGATCTTTTTGATCTTTTTGATCTTTTTGATCTTTTTGATCTTTTTGATCTTTTTGATCTTTTTGATCTTTTTGATCTTTTTGATCTTTTTGATCTTTTTGATCTTTTTGATTTTATTGATTTTATTGATCTTTTTTTGATTGATCAAAAAGATATTTTTGATCTTTTTGATCTTTTTGATCTTTTAGATCTTTTTGATCTTTTTGATCTTTTTGATCTTTTAGATCTTTTAGATCTTTTTGATCTTTTAGATCTTTTAGATCTTTTAGATCTTTTAGATCTTTTAGATCTTTTAGATCTTTTAGATCTTTTAGATCTTTTAGATCTTTTAGATCTTTTAGATCTTTTAGATCTTTTAGATCTTTTAGATCTTTTAGATCTTTTAGATCTTTTAGATCTTTTAGATCTTTTAGATCTTTTAGATCTTTTAGATCTTTTAGATCTTTTAGATCTTTTAGATCTTTTAGATCTTTTAGATCTTTTAGATCTTTTAGATCTTTTAGATCTTTTAGATCTTTTAGATCTTTTAGATCTTTTAGATCTTTTAGATATTTTAGATCTTTTAAATCTTTTAGATCTTTTAGATCTTTTAAATCTTTTTGATCTTTTTGATCTTTTTGATCTTTTTGATCTTTTTGATCTTTTTGATCTTTTTGATCTTTTTGATCTTTTTGATCTTTTTGATCTTTTTGATCTTTTTGATCTTTTTGATCTTTTTGATCTTTTTGATCTTTTTGATCTTTTTGATCTTTTTGATCTTTTTGATCTTTTTGATTTTATTGATCTTTTTTTGATTGATCAAAAAGATATTTTTGATCTTTTTGATCTTTTTGATCTTTTTGATCTTTTTGATCTTTTTGATCTTTTTGATCTTTTTGATCTTTTTGATCTTTTTGATCTTTTTGATCTTTTTGATCTTTTTGATCTTTTTGATCTTTTTGATCTTTTTGATCTTTTTGATCTTTTTGATCTTTTTGATCTTTTTGATCTTTTTGATCTTTTTGATCTTTTTGATCTTTTTGATCTTTTTGATCTTTTTGATCTTTTTGATCTTTTTGATCTTTTTGATCTTTTTGATCTTTTTGATCTTTTTGATCTTTTTGATCTTTTTGATCTTTTTGATCTTTTTGATCTTTTTGATCTTTTTGATCTTTTTGATCTTTTTGATCTTTTTGATCTTTTTGATCTTTTTGATCTTATTGATCTTATTGATCTTATTGATCTTATTGATCTTTTTGATCTTTTTGATCTTTTTGATCTTTTTGATCTTTTTGATCTTTTTGATCTTTTTGATCTTTTTGATCTTTTTGATCTTTTTGATCTTTTTGATCTTTTTGATCTTTTTGATCTTTTTGATCTTTTTGATCTTTTTGATCTTTTTGATCTTTTTGATCTTTTTGATCTTTTTGATCTTTTTGATCTTTTTGATCTTTTTGATCTTTTTGATCTTTTTGATCTTTTTGATCTTTTTGATCTTTTTGATCTTTTTGATCTTTTTGATCTTTTTGATCTTTTTGATCTTTTTGATCTTTTTGATCTTTTTGATCTTTTTGATCTTTTTGATCTTTTTGATCTTTTTGATCTTTTTGATCTTTTTGATCTTTTTGATCTTTTTGATCTTTTTGATCTTTTTGATCTTTTTGATCTTTTTGATCTTTTTGATCTTTTTGATCTTTTTGATCTTTTTGATCTTTTTGATCTTTTTGATCTTTTTGATCTTATTGATCTTATTGATCTTATTGATCTTTTTGATCTTTTTGATCTTTTTGATCTTTTTGATCTTTTTGATCTTTTTGATCTTTTTGATCTTTTTGATCTTTTTGATCTTTTTGATCTTTTTGATCTTTTTGATCTTTTTGATCTTTTTGATCTTTTTGATCTTTTTGATCTTTTTGATCTTTTTGATCTTTTTGATCTTTTTGATCTTTTTGATCTTTTTGATCTTTTTGATCTTTTTGATCTTTTTGATCTTTTTGATCTTTTTGATCTTTTTGATCTTTTTGATCTTTTTGATCTTTTTGATCTTTTTGATCTTTTTGATCTTTTTGATCTTTTTGATCTTTTTGATCTTTTTGATCTTTTTGATCTTTTTGATCTTTTTGATCTTTTTGATCTTTTTGATCTTTTTGATCTTTTTGATCTTTTTGATCTTTTTGATCTTTTTGATCTTTTTGATCTTTTTGATCTTTTTGATCTTTTTGATCTTTTTGATCTTTTTGATCTTTTTGATCTTTTTGATCTTTTTGATCTTTTTGATCTTTTTGATCTTTTTGATCTTTTTGATCTTTTTGATCTTTTTGATCTTTTTGATCTTTTTGATCTTTTTGATCTTTTTGATCTTTTTGATCTTTTTGATCTTTTTGATCTTTTTGATCTTTTTGATCTTTTTGATCTTTTTGATCTTTTTGATCTTTTTGATCTTTTTGATCTTTTTGATCTTTTTGATCTTTTTGATCTTTTTGATCTTTTAGATTTTGATTTAGATCTTTTAGATCTTTTAGATCTTTTTGATATTTTTGATCTTTTTGATCTTTTAGATCTTTTAGATCTTTTAGATCTTTTAGATCTTTTAGATCTTTTAGATCTTTTAGATCTTTTAGATCTTTTAGATCTTTTAGATCTTTTAGATCTTTTAGATCTTTTAGATCTTTTAGATCTTTTAGATCTTTTAGATCTTTTAGATCTTATAGATCTTTTTGATCTTTTTGATCTTTTTGATCTTTTTGATCTTTTTGATCTTTTTGATCTTTTTGATCTTTTTGATCTTTTTGATCTTTTTGATCTTTTTGATCTTTTTGATCTTTTTGATCTTTTTGATCTTTTTGATCTTTTTGATCTTTTTGATCTTTTTGATCTTTTTGATCTTTTTGATCTTTTTGATCTTTTTGATCTTTTTGATCTTTTTGATCTTTTTGATCTTTTTGATCTTTTTGATCTTTTTGATCTTTTTGATCTTTTTGATCTTTTTGATCTTTTTGATCTTTTTGATCTTTTTGATCTTTTTGATCTTTTTGATCTTTTTGATCTTTTTGATCTTTTTGATCTTTTTGATCTTTTTGATCTTTTTGATCTTTTTGATCTTTTTGATCTTTTTGATCTTTTTGATCTTTTTGATCTTTTTGATCTTTTTGATCTTTTAGATCTTTTAAATCTTTTAGATCTTTTAGATCTTTTAGATCTTTTAGATCTTTTAGATCTTTTAGATCTTTTAGATCTTTTAGATCTTTTAGATCTTTTAGATCTTTTTGATCTTTTTGATCTTTTTGATCTTTTTGATCTTTTTGATCTTTTTGATCTTTTTGATCTTTTTGATCTTTTTGATCTTTTTGATCTTTTTGATCTTTTTGATCTTTTTGATCTTTTTGATCTTTTTGATCTTTTTGATCTTTTTGATCTTTTTGATCTTTTTGATCTTTTTGATCTTTTTGATCTTTTTGATCTTTTTGATCTTTTTGATCTTTTTGATCTTTTTGATCTTTTTGATCTTTTTGATCTTTTTGATCTTTTTGATCTTTTTGATCTTTTTGATCTTTTTGATCTTTTTGATCTTTTTGATCTTTTTGATCTTTTTGATCTTTTTGATCTTTTTGATCTTTTTGATCTTTTTGATCTTTTTGATCTTTTTGATCTTTTTGATCTTTTTGATCTTTTTGATCTTTTTGATCTTTTTGATCTTTTTGATCTTTTTGATCTTTTTGATCTTTTTGATCTTTTTGATCTTTTTGATCTTTTTGATCTTTTTGATCTTTTTGATCTTTTTGATCTTTTTGATCTTTTTGATCTTTTTGATCTTTTTGATCTTTTTGATCTTTTTGATCTTTTTGATCTTTTTGATCTTTTTGATCTTTTTGATCTTTTTGATCTTTTTGATCTTTTTGATCTTTTTGATCTTTTTGATCTTTTTGATCTTTTTGATCTTTTTGATCTTTTTGATCTTTTTGATCTTTTTGATCTTTTTGATCTTTTTGATCTTTTTGATCTTTTTGATCTTTTTGATCTTTTTGATCTTTTTGATCTTTTTGATCTTTTTGATCTTTTTGATCTTTTTGATCTTTTTGATCTTTTTGATCTTTTTGATCTTTTTGATCTTTTTGATCTTTTTGATCTTTTTTATCTTTTTGATCTTTTTGATCTTTTTGATCTTTTTGATCTTTTTGATCGTTTTGATCTTTTTGATCTTTTTGATCTTTTTGATCTTTTTGATCTTTTTGATCTTTTTGATCTTTTTGATCTTTTTGATCTTTTTGATCTTTTTGATCTTTTTGATCTTTTAGATTTTGATTTAGATCTTTTAGATCTTTTAGATCTTTTTGATATTTTTGATCTTTTTGATCTTTTAGATCTTTTAGATCTTTTAGATCTTTTAGATCTTTTAGATCTTTTAGATCTTTTAGATCTTTTAGATCTTTTAGATCTTTTAGATCTTTTAGATCTTTTAGATCTTTTAGATCTTATAGATCTTTTTGATCTTTTTGATCTTTTTGATCTTTTTGATCTTTTTGATCTTTTTGATCTTTTTGATCTTTTTGATCTTTTTGATCTTTTTGATCTTTTTGATCTTTTTGATCTTTTTGATCTTTTTGATCTTTTTGATCTTTTTGATCTTTTTGATCTTTTTGATCTTTTTGATCTTTTTGATCTTTTTGATCTTTTTGATCTTTTTGATCTTTTTGATCTTTTTGATCTTTTTGATCTTTTTGATCTTTTTGATCTTTTTGATCTTTTAGATCTTTTAAATCTTTTAGATCTTTTAGATCTTTTAGATCTTTTAGATCTTTTAGATCTTTTAGATCTTTTAGATCTTTTAGATCTTTTAGATCTTTTAGATCTTTTAGATCTTTTAGATCTTTTAGATCTTTTAGATCTTTTAGATCTTTTAGATCTTTTAGATCTTTTAGATCTTTTAGATCTTTTAGATCTTTTAGATCTTTTAGATCTTTTAGATCTTTTTGATCTTTTTGATCTTTTTGATCTTTTTGATCTTTTTGATCTTTTTGATCTTTTTGATCTTTTTGATCTTTTTGATCTTTTTGATCTTTTTGATCTTTTTGATCTTTTTGATCTTTTTGATCTTTTTGATCTTTTTGATCTTTTTGATCTTTTTGATCTTTTTGATCTTTTTGATCTTTTTGATCTTTTTGATCTTTTTGATCTTTTTGATCTTTTTGATCTTTTTGATCTTTTTGATCTTTTTGATCTTTTTGATCTTTTTGATCTTTTTGATCTTTTTGATCTTTTTGATCTTTTTGATCTTTTTGATCTTTTTGATCTTTTTGATCTTTTTGATCTTTTTGATCTTTTTGATCTTTTTGATCTTTTTGATCTTTTTGATCTTTTTGATCTTTTTGATCTTTTAGATCTTTTAGATCTTTTTGATCTTTTTGATCTTTTTGATCTTTTTTGATCTTTTAGATCTTTTAGATCTTTTTGATCTTTTTGATCTTTTTGATCTTTTTGATCTTTTTGATCTTTTTGATCTTTTTGATCTTTTTGATCTTTTTGATCTTTTTGATCTTTTTGATCTTTTTGATCTTTTTGATCTTTTTGATCTTTTTGATCTTTTTGATCTTTTTGATCTTTTTGATCTTTTTGATCTTTTTGATCTTTTTGATCTTTTTGATCTTTTTGATCTTTTTGATCTTTTTGATCTTTTTGATCTTTTTGATCTTTTTGATCTTTTTGATCTTTTTGATCTTTTTGATCTTTTTGATCTTTTTGATCTTTTTGATCTTTTTGATCTTTTTGATCTTTTTGATCTTTTTGATCTTTTTGATCTTTTTGATCTTTTTGATCTTTTTGATCTTTTTGATCTTTTTGATCTTTTTGATCTTTTTGATCTTTTTGATCTTTTTGATCTTTTTGATCTTTTTGATCTTTTTGATCTTTTTGATCTTTTTGATCTTTTTGATCTTTTTGATCTTTTTGATCTTTTTGATCTTTTTGATCTTTTTGATCTTTTTGATCTTTTTGATCTTTTTGATCTTTTTGATCTTTTTGATCTTTTTGATCTTTTTGATCTTATTGATCTTA
>OX638135.1:72434159-72529376 GCA_951804985.1 Dryomyza anilis
TCTTTTTGATCTTTTTGATCTTTTTGATCTTTTTGATCTTTTTGATCTTTTTGATCTTTTTGATCTTTTTGATCTTTTTGATCTTTTTGATCTTTTTGATCTTTTTGATCTTTTTGATCTTTTTGATCTTTTTGATCTTTTTGATCTTTTTGATCTTTTTGATCTTTTTGATCTTTTTGATCTTTTTGATCTTTTTGATCTTTTTGATCTTTTTGATCTTTTTGATCTTTTTGATCTTTTTGATCTTTTTGATCTTTTTGATCTTTTTGATCTTTTTGATCTTTTTGATCTTTTTGATCTTTTTGATCTTTTTGATCTTTTTGATCTTTTTGATCTTTTTGATCTTTTTGATCTTTTTGATCTTTTTGATCTTTTTGATCTTTTTGATCTTTTTGATCTTTTTGATCTTTTTGATCTTTTTGATCTTTTTGATCTTTTTGATCTTTTTGATCTTTGTGATCTTTTTGATCTTTTTGATCTTTGTGATCTTTTTGATCTTTTTGATCTTTTTGATCTTTTTGATCTTTTTGATCTTTTTGATCTTTTTGATCTTTTTGATCTTTTTGATCTTTTTGATCTTTTTGATCTTTTTGATCTTTTTGATCTTTTTGATCTTTTTGATCTTTTTGATCTTTTTGATCTTTTTGATCATTTTGATCATTTTGATCATTTTGTTCTTTTTGATCTTTTTGATCTTTTTGATCTTTTTGATCTTTTTGATCTTTTTGATCTTTTTGATCTTTTTGATCTTTTTGATCTTTTTGATCTTTTTGATCTTTTTGATCTTTTTGATCTTTTTGATCTTTTTGATCTTTTTGATCTTATTGATCTATTTGATCTTTTTGATCTTTTTGATCTTTTTGATCTTTTTGATCTTTTTGATCTTTTTGATCTTTTTGATCTTTTTGATCTTTTTGATCTTTTTGATCTTTTTGATCTTTTTGATCTTTTTGATCTTTTTGATCTTTTTGATCTTTTTGATCTTTTTGATCTTTTTGATCTTTTTGATCTCTTTGATCTTTTTGATCTTTTTGATTTTTTTGATCTTTTTGATCTCTTTGATCTCTTTGATCTCTTTGATCTCTTTGATCTTTTTGACCTTTTTGATCTTTTTGATCTTTTTGATCTTTTTGATCTTTTTGATCTTTTTGATCTTTTTGATCTTTTTGATCTTTTTGATCTTTTTGATCTTTTTGATCTTTTTGATCTTTTTGATCTTTTTGATCTTTTTGATCTTTTTGATCTTTTTGATCTTTTTGATCTTTTTGATCTTTTTGATCTTTTTGATCTTTTTGATCTTTTTGATCTTTTTGATCTTTTTGATCTTTTTGATCTTTTTGATCTTTTTGATCTTTTTGATCTTTTTGATCTTTTTGATCTTTTTGATCTTTTTGATCTTTTTGATCTTTTTGATCTTTTTGATCTTTTTGATCTTTTTGATCTTTTTGATCTTTTTGATCTTTTTGATCTTTTTGATCTTTTTGATCTTTTTGATCTTTTTGATCTCTTTGATCTTTTTGATCTTTTTGATCTTTTTGATCTTTTTGATCTTTTTGATCTTTTTGATCTTTTTGATCTTTTTGATCTTTTTGATCTTTTTGATCTTTTTGATCTTTTTGATCTTTTTGATCTTTTTGATCTTTTTGATCTTTTTGATCTTTTTGATCTTTTTGATCTTTTTGATCTTTTTGATCTTTTTGATCTTTTTGATCTTTTTGATCTTTTTGATCTTTTTGATCTTTTTGATCTTTTTGATCTTTTTGATCTTTTTGATCTTTTTGATCTTTTTGATCTTTTTGATCTTTTTGATCTTTTTGATCTTTTTGATCTTTTTGATCTTTTTGATCTTTTTGATCTTTTTGATCTTTTTGATCTTTTTGATCTTTTTGATCTTTTTGATCTTTTTGATCTTTTTGATCTTTTTGATCTTTTTGATCTTTTTGATCTTTTTGATCTTTTTGATCTTTTTGATCTTTTTGATCTTTTTGATCTTTTTGATCTTTTTGATCTTTTTGATCTTTTTGATCTTTTTGATCTTTTTGATCTTTTTGATCTTTTTGATCTTTTTGATCTTTTTGATCTTTTTGATCTTTTTGATCTTTTTGATCTTTTTGATCTTTTTGATCTTTTTGATCTTTTTGATCTTTTTGATCTTTTTGATCTTTTTGATCTTTTTGATCTTTTTGATCTTTTTGATCTTTTTGATCTTTTTGATCTTTTTGATCTTTTTGATCTATTTGATCTCTTTGATCTTTTTGATCTTCTTGATCTTTTTGATCTTTTTGATCTTTTCGATCTTTTTGATCTTTTTGATCTTTTTGATCTTTTTGATCTTTTTGATTTTTTTGATCTTTTTGATCTTTTTGATCTTTTTGATCTTTTTGATCTATTTGATCTATTTGATCTTTTTGATCTTCTTGCTCTTTTTGATCTTTTTGATCTTTTCGATCTTTTTGATCTTTCTGATCTTTCTGATCTTTTAGATATTTTTAATCTTTTCGATCTTTTCGATCTTTCTGATCTTTCTGATCTATTCGATCTTTTAGATATTTTTAATCTTTTCGATCTTTTCGATCTTTCTAATCTTTTCGATCATTTAGATATTTTTAATCTTTTAGATCTTTTTGATCTTTTCGATCTTTTTGATCTTTTTGATCTTTTTGGTCGTTTTGCTCTATTTGATATTTTTGATCATATTGATCTTTTTGATTTTCTTGAACTTTTTGATATTTTTGATCTTTTCGATCTTTTCGATCTTTTTGATCTTTTTGATCTTTTTGATCTTTTTGATCTTTTTGATCTTTTTGATCTTTTTGATCTTTTTGATCTTTTTGATCTTTTTGATCTTTTTGATCTTTTTGATCTTTTTGATCTTTTTGATCTTTTTGATCTTTTTGATCTTTTTGATCTTTTTGATCTTTTTGATCTTTTTGATCTTTTTGATCTTTTTGATCTTTTTGATCTTTTTGATCTTTTTGATCTTTTTGATCTTTTTGATCTTTTTGATCTTTTTGATCTTTTTGATCTTTTTGATCTTTTTGATCTTTTTGATCTTTTTGATCTTTTTGATCTTTTTGATCTTTTTGATCTTTTTGATCTTTTTGATCTTTTTGATCTTTTTGATCTTTTTGATCTTTTTGATCTTTTTGATCTTTTTGATCTTTTTGATCTTTTTGATCTTTTTGATCTTTTTGATCTTTTTGATCTTTTTGATCTTTTTGATCTTTTTGATCTTTTTGATCTTTTTGATCTTTTTGATCTTTTTGATCTTTTTGATCTTTTTGATCTTTATGATCTTTTTGATCTTTTTGATCTTTTTGATCTTTTTGATCTTTTTGATCTTTTTGATCTTTTTGATCTTTTTGATCTTTTTGATCTTTTTGATCTTTTTGATCTTTTTGATCTTTTTGATCTTTTTGATCTTTTTGATCTTTTTGATCTTTTTGATCTTTTTGATCTTTTTGATCTTTTTGATCTTTTTGATCTTTTTGATCTTTTTGATCTTTTTGATCTTTTTGATCTTTTTGATCTTTTTGATCTTTTTGATCTTTTTGATCTTTTTGATCTTTTTGATCTTTTTGATCTTTTTGATCTTTTTGATCTTTTTGATCTTTTTGATCTTTTTGATCTTTTTGATCTTTTTGATCTTTTTGATCTTTTTGATCTTTTTGATCTTTTTGATCTTTTTGATCTTTTTGATCTTTTTGATCTTTTTGATCTTTTTGATCTTTTTGATCTTTTTGATCTTTTTGATCTTTTTGATCTTTTTGATCTTTTTGATCTTTTCGATCTTTTTGATCTTTTTGATCTTTTTGATCTTTTTGATCTTTTTGATCTTTTTGATCTTTTTGATCTTTTCGATCTTTTCGATCTTTTTGATCTTTTTGATCTTTTTGATCTTTTTGATCTATTTGATCTATTTGATCTATTTGATCTTTTTGATCTTCTTGATCTTCTTGATCTTTTTGATCTTTTTGATCTTTTCGATCTTTTTGATCTTTCTGATCTTTTCGATCTTTTAGATATTTTTAATCTTTTCGATCTTTTCGATCTTTCTAATCTTTTCGATCATTTAGATATTTTTAATCTTTTAGATCTTTTTGATCTTTTCGATCTATTTGATCATTTTGATCTTTTTGGTCGTTTTGCTCTATTTGATCTTATTGATCATATTGATCTTTTTGATCTTTTTGATCTTCTTGAACTTATTGATCTTTTTGATCTTTTTGATCTTATTGATCTTTTCGATCATTTCGATCTTTTCGATCTTTTCGATCTTTCTGATTTTTTTGATCTTTTTGATCTTTTTGATCTATTTGATCTATTTGATCTATTTGATCTATTTGATCTTTTTGATCTTCTTGATCTTTTTGATCTTTTTGATCTTTTCGATCTTTTTGATCTTTATGATCTTTTCGATCTTTTAGATATTTTTAATCTTTTCGATCTTTTCGATCTTTCTAATCTTTTCGATCATTTAGATATTTTTAATCTTTTAGATCTTTTAGATCTTTTTGATCTTTTTGGTCGTTTTGCTCTATTTGATCTTTTTGATCACATTGATCTTTTTGATCTTCTTGAACTTTTTGATCTTTTTGATCTTTTCGATCTTTTCGATCTTTTTGATCTTTTTGACCTTTTTGATCTTTTTGATCTTTTTGATCTCTTTGATCTCTTTGATCTCTTTGATCTTTTTGATCTTTTAAATATTTTCGATCTTTTTGATCTTTTGAAGGCGATTCCGCCCAAATGCAGTGATCATCCTGAACATGTCCAGGAGTACCTCATTCTTCAATTGAGATGTCCAAAACATTTTTTTGTGATATTTCAAATCATATTAAAAAAAAATGGTTTAAGGTCATCATGGATATGTCCAGGAGCACCTCATCCTTCAGTGGACATGTCCAAAATCATTTTTATAACATTTCAAAAAATAATGAAAAAAAAATGTTTGTCCAAGATCATCATGGACATGTCCAGGAGCACCTTATCATCCAGTAGACATGTATTCATATACAGGAGCACCTCATACTCCAGTCAACATGTTTAAAATCATTTTTATAACATTTCAAAAAATAATGGAAAAAAAAAATTTTGTCCAAGGACATCCTGGACATGTCCAGGAGCACCTCATCTTTCAAGGGACATGTCGAAACCATTGCTTACATATCATTTAGCAGCAATTGGATGTGTCCATTATCTCATTTATCCTCATATTTTTCTAATCATTTGTCTCATCATTTTTCTCATCATTTTTCTCATCATTTTTCTCATCATTTTTTTTCATCTTTTTTCACCTTTTTTCTCATCATTTTTCTCATCATTTTTCTCATCATTTCTCATCATTTATTTTCATCTTCAAATGATGAGAATTTGCAACGTTCTGCTTTTTTCTCATCATTCAATGATAAGAAAAATTGAAGATACAAATTATTTTCATCATCAATGATGAGTACTTTTGAAGATGAGAATTATTTCGATCATTGAGCGATATATTTATTTTCATCATTGATGAAAAAAGATATTTATCTGTAGTGAGCAAAAAATGTTTATCTTTAGTGAGGGATATAAATTGAGCGATGAAAAAAAACCATCTTCGAACCCTGAATCAGAGTAAGTTAAGGCTCTTTCAACAGTGATTCCTTGAGTATAGTTAAATTGTGATCCCCATTGTGTGTTCCAACTATTACGATCGGCTAAGACGAGAAGTGGAGAATTGAATATAAAACGAGAGGATGGTGAATTTGATTCTAAGTTACTTTTAATAAACACACTATTGAAAAATTTTTTTAGTGATATACTTTATTATAAAATACTTTGCTAATATGATCTTTTAGTCATGGAAATATTTGATTTTGTTTTAATATTTTTCAAATAAAATTTTCTCATTCGTATTCAAATATCATTTCTACAACATCGTTTAAGTTCTTCCAATGAATATCTTCAAAAGGTTATAAGCCCAGGAAGCGAAAATTAAAAATTGTATGTTAAAGAAATTTGTATTGGAAATAGTGTGGAAATATTTAAAAAATCATTCAGATAGTTTCTTGGCGAAATAAATTTGCTGGCAATTTCAAGCAAAACGTTGCAGTGAAAAGGCATAGGACATGGAACGCGAATCAAGAATTGAAAAGCTAAACGACGCAAGTCAATGGGCGACTTGGAAATTTCATGTACAGATTACATTAATTGCGACGGACGTTTATGACGTCGTTACTGGTGATGAAGAAAACCTTTAGAAATGACACAACTGAAGGAGTGGAGCGAGAAAGATGCAAGGGCTCAACAAATCATTGGGATTTCAGTCGCAAATTCGCAAACTACGCATATTGCTAATTGTGATTCCGCCAAATCTATGTGGGATAAGCTGCATGCAGTGTTCGAGAAAAGAAACGAAACCAGTGTTCTTCTGTTGCAACAAAAATTCTTTAGTTTCAATAAAGATCCCACTGAGAGTATGGTTACGTTCATTGCACGTCTAGAGGAGCTAGTACAACGGCTACGAAGTTTGAAGGAGGACACTGGAAACGTGATTGTAAAGGAAAAAGTTCGACAAGTAAAGATGGCCAAGCTTTTACGTGTGATGCTGACGAAAGATAGCTGGATTTTTGATTCTGTAGCAAGTCATCATATGACCAATCGACGCGATTGGTTCAGCGATTTCAAGGAGACTTCTACGTCGATTAAAATAGCTAAAGGTGTCATTGTGGGTGCAGGAACCGGTACGATAAATGTTATGTTTTACGACGGTGATGAATGGCACAAGGGAAGTCTGACGGACGTTATTTATGCTCCTGAAATTGAAAGTAGCCTATATTCGCAAAATCATTCTCTGGATAAAGGATTGAAGATCGAAGGTGTCAGTGATTCAATCAAGTTAAAGCGGATAACAAATGTTGAAACAATGCTAGTAGGAGTGCTTCGTGGGAATCTTATGGTAATGGGCTGACGAAATGATGTTGCATTTGTTGATGAAGAATTTACATGCGATGCGTACATGTATGGAAAGCACCATCGAAGCAGTTTTCCGGTACGTACAGATAGATCGAAGGAATTTGGTGAAATCATTCATGCTGATGTATGTGGGCCGATTCAAGAATTGTCTATTGGAGGCTCACGATATTTCTTGTTACTGAAGGATGATTTTTCTCATTTTCGATTTGTTTATTGCATTAAACACAAATCGGAAGTCTTTGATCGAATGAAAGCATTTATTAAAATAGTCAAAAAGGCATACGAACACAAAGTGTACATTTTTCGATCCGACAACGGAACAGAATTTATAAATGATGCCGTCAGAAATTGCAGAAGTGCGAAAGATGAAGTGGAGAGAATTATCTGGTTTGCGCGAGGAAAATATTCTTGAAAGTCGATTGCGTTCGAGAAGAATTTGTGATGATCGAAATGGTGACATATGTAACATGGCTGAAATAGTTGCGTTGGTGGCTCATAATGCACCAGAAGAACCCAGAACTTATGAGGAGGCCATATTATCAAAAAACAAGAATCAGTGGAGTTGCGAAATGAAAGACGAGTTGTACTCGTTGGAAGCGTTTTTATACGGTGATTTGGACAAGGACGTCTACATGCGACAGAAATCAATCAAAGAAATATAAGTTTACAGAATCACGTGCTGACTCTTGCGTGTTTATATGTAAACAAATGCATATGATTTTAACTATATATGTAGATGATGGTCTCATTACTGCAACATCTGAAGTTCACATCAAATCATTAATTATTTACAAAAAGAATTTGAAATAAAGGTGATCAATGCGGAATGCTTTCTTGGGTTGGAGATAAAAAGGTGATGGTGATAAACTTACAAGACGACCTACTTCTGGACATGTTTTCATTTATAGATCTGGTGTAAAAAGTTGGTGTTCGGAAAGGCAAAAGTCAGTTGCATTGTCAACTACCGAGTCCGAATATATTGCTGCCTCTTGAGCTATGAAAGAACTTGTATGGTTGCAACGTTTAATTGGAGAATTGACTGGATGTGTTTTTGTAATAGATTTCAATATGGACAAACAAAGCGCTATTCGATTGATTAAGATTCCTGAATACCACAAACGCATAAAACATATTGAAGTGCGCTATCATTTTATTAGAGAAAAGTATGAAGAAAATTTGTTTGCCTTAATTACGTTCCATCAGATGAGCAGTTGGCGGATGTGTTTACAAATGCATTACCACGAACTCGTTTTGAAATTTTAAGAGAGTTGTGAAATATTATAAAAATTAAAGTTTTTTTTTAATATATAGCTCTAACAAAAAGTGGGAGTATTAAAATAATTTGTTAGTGCTTTACTTTATTATAAAATACTTTGCTAATATGATCTTTTAGTCATAGAAATATTTGATTTAGTTTTAATATTTTTCAAATAAAATTTTCTCATTCGTGTTCAAATATCATTTCTACAACATCGTTTTTTCTTTGAAATCATTTTATAAGTTCTTCCAAGCAATATCTTCAAAAAACACCAACACCTTGTTTGGCAGTTGTGTTACAGGGTAAGTTCATGAAATAACCTGTGTAACTTTTGGGACGAATGGGATTGAATAAATATTTACAATGTGTTTCTTGAAGTGATATAAAGCTTGGATTGTGCTCATTAATAAGTAATTGTAACTCGTTTATAATGTTAATGAAACCGTTTATGTTCCACTGCTCAATTTCAAAGTCCTGTATTTTTAGGAGGAATGCTCACTTTTGATAAAAACAAATTTACCAAAGAGAGAATTTGTGTTTTTATTAAAGAGCCTAGATGAACAGCTCTCCGTATAAACATACAATACAATCTGGTCGATAGTGTTGCGTGTTCATTAAAAAAGCTGTCAGTAATATTATATTGTATGTTATTTACTAACATTGTTACTTGAACGTAAATAATAACTTTTTGTATTAATTGAATTTTTCGTAGTTTGAGGGGATAGTGACATATTTGATTCTGGTGGGTTGGTTGTATTATTTATAATTTGTTGTACATTATTTTCATTTGAGTTAAAATTTATGGGAGAGTGTGTATCGTAATTATTTGAGAGAGTGAAAGATGTATTTGGAGCGGCGATTTTTTGAGTTTTTTCTTTTTCTGTTGTATTTGAGACTTTTATTAGAGAGCGAGAAGAATTGTTATTGGGAGAGAGTATAGTTGGGAGTGAGAGAGTATTGTTGGGAGTGATGACTTGATTTTGAGGTTTAGAATTTTTACTCGGTGACTGAGAGGAGTTGTTTATTGTAGAGAGAGATGTCTTGTTAATAGGAGAAGTAACTGGATTTAAACATTCAATATTATTGTTGGTAGACGAAGATGGGATTGAAGTTTGAGTATTCCTAACTGTGTAGACGAATGAGCTGCGTTGAGGGCGTTGTTTTGTTCTCTACATTTGCGACGAGCTTCACCCATACTACATTTATCAAGAGTTTTTATTTTTAAAATTAATTAATTAATTAATTTGGGTATATTTAGGATAGTTTCTGTAGAGGCAGAATGTTCACCAGCACAATTTGCACATAGTACGAGTACATTTCTCTAGATTGTAAGGCGGAATGTTACAGTAAGAGCAGGCTTGATTGCTATTGCATCAATTCTGTGTGTGGCCCAAAAGTTGTCAATTTTTGCAACGCATAGGGTTTGGGATTAATTGTGACTTTGTACCATGACACATCTATTATATTTGACAATCTAGAACCATTTGACCAGTGAATTTCGTTTTGCCGTAAATAAAACGTGAGAATTTGAAAGCTGAAGTTACACCTTGACTTTTCAATTCGTCGACAATTTCTTCTTAAGGCACGTGAGATAATCACATAGTGAACACAGCACCTTTTACAGAGTTTAGACTATCATGTAGTTTAACAGTAATTGGGCATAAATTAGCAAGTGATTTGATTTTAATAAATTTTTCAGCGGCACGAAAATTACGAGCCAAAATGTGTAAAGTACCGTCTCAAAGTTGAGATATGGAATCAATTTCGATGGAGATTGCTTCCAGGCCTTTTTAATTGCATATGGACTTATTTTTGAGAGTGGATTAATTGTATCGCTGTACGAAATAAGTACGTATTTTGGATTATTGAGAGGTCCATTTATGGTTGCAAGTGGAGGAAATGGTTGAACTTTTGGATCTGCTTTCTTTCTTTATGCAGGAATGTTACTAAAATCTATCAGTAGATCGAACTTATTTTTTGACTTATCCGGTGGCTTAGGAGCCATCATGGCAGAGCTTTATACTTGTTATATGTGTTTGTTGCTAGCAACTAATTTGTAAATAAAAGAAAACAGTTGAGTTGGTAGAAATATCACTGTGCAATTGAGAGAGAGAGAACTTTTGAAGTATTGCTAACGAAAGTATACACACGTCTGATTGCTACGAATGGTAGTCGGAAACTCAACTAAGAGAATAATACGCTTAATTGGTGAATGACAAATGCGATAATGTACTAATTAATTAAATCCAATTTTAACTATGGTGATGATTTTAATAAATTAGTTAATACTTTTTGTATTAACTAATTTATTATTATTTATTAAATTATGCATTAAGTTATATGATATCTATAATTTACAATGATTTATTTACTGATGATTTTGAAATCATCCTAAAAACATTTCAATCAACTTTGAATTAAATTATGAATTCAGGTGATCACTACAAATTTTTGGATGATTGTTTCATTCTACGCTGTCTACGATAATGAAGACAGGTGATAAATCCTGATGATGTCGATGCTGATGACGATGGTGGTGATTTCAATCATCTCTGAATTCTACAATGAATACAGGTGATGAACAGATAATGACGATGGTGGCGATTTCAATCAACTATGAATTCTGTAATGAATTCAGATGATGAACGCTTTGAGGAGTGCTTCAATCTACGTTGAATTCGATAACGAAGAAAGGTGGCGAATGTGATAATTCTGAATATAATAAATTTTATGATTTCGATGATGAAGACGATGTGTGCAATTTCGATCAAATCTAAATTCTATAATGTCCAGATTTTACTTCTGATAATGTAATTGCTGAAAACCATTGTCCCGATTTCAATAAATTCTGAATTCTAAATTGAAAATTTAGAATTCAATATAGTTTGCAAGGCACTTCTCTTTTTGTATGTTTTAATGAAATATTTTTTTGTGATGAAGTATGTATATTAAAATGATTCAATTCATTTTTGTAAATCCATGTTGTTGATAATTTGCTTACCGTTTTTGTTGTGACATTGTCTTTTACAGAATTACCATTAAAGAAATATTAAAATATGTACAAATTCCAAAAGGTGTTAAATACGTTGTTAAATACAGCACATCTTTTTTTATAACAGATGCAGTCGATTAAAGATAAAGGAAATTGTACATTCTTTTTTTGATGAACTGCTTTGTTGATGATATTGAAAAATATGATTCTTAAACAATAATTTCATAAATTTATGGTTATCGCTAAAAAAAAAAATTATGAATGCAAAAAATTGTACGTGTGGAGATTGAATTTACTTACATTATTTATATGGCCATTTCATGGGTTTGACTGCAAATAATATATATATATATATATATATATATATATATATATATATATATATATATATATATATATATATATATATATATGTATATATATATATATATATATATATATATATATATATAAATATATAAATATATAAATCTCCATTTGTTTCCATTTTCGGTCTCTTTCGTCAATTTTGAAGATACCATTCTCAAAGAATTCGGTGATGATGCGTGCTTTATTTTAAATCTCGAAATGTATGGTGTCGAATATTTTTTTGAGTATATATGCATGTCGCCTTCTGTGTCTTGACAATTTTACTGCAATGATTATAAAATGTGTAATGATAATGAATAATCAATTTCATATTTGGTGAATTTTGAAGATGATATTAAAATGTTTATGTCAGCCGATGTTATGTTATAAATCGCAATTATTGCGTTAATTATTCTTTGTCAGAACATTTTGATAAACTATGTGCTTGCGCTCTATGGATCGTGTACGCTCGAGTCGGCGAAGTGTTGTCATGATCGTTGCTGTCTGCATCGCTTGCCACTTGTGTATTGTGTCACACATGTGGCCTACGACGTTTACCAGACTATGTGACTCTCCGAAAGCCTCGCATATGTTGGCTCGGTCAGCGTCAAAGAGTGGGCAGTATAGTAGGATATGCTTGGCATATTTTATCTCACCGGGACAGCAGGGACAGGACGGGTCGTCCTCATACTTGAAGCGGTATAGATACTGCTTAAAGCAGCCATGTCCGCTGAGCATCTGCGTTAAGTGGAAATCAAGCTCCCCATGCTTGCGGCTTATCCAGCTGTTTATGTCTGGGATTAAGGCAAATGTCCATCTGCCTTTGGCCGTCGTTACCCAGCGTTTTTGCCACTCCTCCATGCTACGCTTTCGTTCTTCATCTTTAGATGAGTTTTCTCCTGCTTTGTATATACGTTGTAGTTCACGTGCCAGTATATCAACTGGCGGCATTGTGGCAATCACACCAATTGCATTATCAGATTATCTTATTGCACTCAGGCAATATGTCGCCCAAATTCCTGCAGTATATGTTTGCTTTTAAGTGGCGCCGCCCATACCGGTGTCGCTTACAGCAAAACAGAGCTTGTTACTTTTGCCAGAAGCTTGCATCTGCTAGAGCATGGTCCACTGATGTTCGCCATTATAAGAGATAGCGCACCGTTGACTCTTGAGGCATTCTCACATACTGCCAGAAGATGGTCCTTAAAGGACATACGCATGTCGATCAGTACCCCTAGATACCGTATGTGAGGTTGAGAGATGATCTCGTGGCTGCCCGATCTAATTGTGAAGACCTCAAGTTTTTGTCTAGAGCTCCAGAGGACAGCTTCTGTTTTATGCGCTGCCAGTTCCAGATCTGCGCGTTGTAACCACCTCGTTACCCTGGATATCGCATCGCTGCACGTCATCTCCAGCGTGTGGATATGTTTCGCTACCACCACCAAAGCGATGTCATCCGCATAACCGACCAGAGTGTTATCCGTGGCTAAATCTACTGTAAATGGTTATCGCTAAAAAAAAAAATTATGAATGCAAAAAATTGTACGTGTGGAGATTGAATTTACTTACATTATTTATATGGCCATTTCATGGGTTTGACTGCAAATAATATATATATATATATATATATATATATATATATATATATATATATATGTATATATATATATATATATATATATATATATATATATATATATATATATATATATAAATATATAAATCTCCATTTGTTTCCATTTTCGGTCTCTTTCGTCAATTTTGAAGATACCATTCTCAAAGAATTCGGTGATGATGCGTGCTTTATTTTAAATCTCGAAATGTATGGTGTCGAATATTTTTTTGAGTATATATGCATGTCGCCTTCTGTGTCTTGACAATTTTACTGCAATGATTATAAAATGTGTAATGATAATGAATAATCAATTTCATATTTGGTGAATTTTGAAGATGATATTAAAATGTTTATGTCAGCCGATGTTATGTTATAAATCGCAATTATTGCGTTAATTATTCTTTGTCAGAACATTTTGATAAACTATGTGCTTGCGCTCTATGGATCGTGTACGCTCGAGTCGGCGAAGTGTTGTCATGATCGTTGCTGTCTGCATCGCTTGCCACTTGTGTATTGTGTCACACATGTGGCCTACGACGTTTACCAGACTATGTGACTCTCCGAAAGCCTCGCATATGTTGGCTCGGTCAGCGTCAAAGAGTGGGCAGTATAGTAGGATATGCTTGGCATATTTTATCTCACCGGGACAGCAGGGACAGGACGGGTCGTCCTCATACTTGAAGCGGTATAGATACTGCTTAAAGCAGCCATGTCCGCTGAGCATCTGCGTTAAGTGGAAATCAAGCTCCCCATGCTTGCGGCTTATCCAGCTGTTTATGTCTGGGATTAAGGCAAATGTCCATCTGCCTTTGGCCGTCGTTACCCAGCGTTTTTGCCACTCCTCCATGCTACGCTTTCGTTCTTCATCTTTAGATGAGTTTTCTCCTGCTTTGTATATACGTTGTAGTTCACGTGCCAGTATATCAACTGGCGGCATTGTGGCAATCACACCAATTGCATTATCAGATTATCTTATTGCACTCAGGCAATATGTCGCCCAAATTCCTGCAGTATATGTTTGCTTTTAAGTGGCGCCGCCCATACCGGTGTCGCTTACAGCAAAACAGAGCTTGTTACTTTTGCCAGAAGCTTGCATCTGCTAGAGCATGGTCCACTGATGTTCGCCATTATAAGAGATAGCGCACCGTTGACTCTTGAGGCATTCTCACATACTGCCAGAAGATGGTCCTTAAAGGACATACGCATGTCGATCAGTACCCCTAGATACCGTATGTGAGGTTGAGAGATGATCTCGTGGCTGCCCGATCTAATTGTGAAGACCTCAAGTTTTTGTCTAGAGCTCCAGAGGACAGCTTCTGTTTTATGCGCTGCCAGTTCCAGATCTGCGCGTTGTAACCACCTCGTTACCCTGGATATCGCATCGCTGCACGTCATCTCCAGCGTGTGGATATGTTTCGCTACCACCACCAAAGCGATGTCATCCGCATAACCGACCAGAGTGTTATCCGTGGCTAAATCTACTGTAAATACGCCATTGTACATAGTATTCTACAAAATGGGTGCGAGTACTGATCCTTGTGGGACACCTCGTGTGACCTCGTATTGCTGGAAGACTTCGGTGTCGAATGAGTGCTGTTGCTGTTGCTCTAGTTGTCCTCCGAACGGTTTGCTGCAGCTCAATATCTATTATGATGGCGCGGTGGTCGCTCTGGGTATGAAAATTGCCACTTCGCCATGTCGTGTTCCGTGCGATCGAGCTGTGAGCAAAAGTAAGATCCACCGCTGACCGATTTTTCCCAGCCTCAAACGTATGCTAGCCATCGTTCAATAATTCAACATTCAGTGTTGCTAGATATTCCATAGAAGTCTTCCTCTTTGATTTGTGCTCTTGCTCCTCACGTTGTTGATCAGGCGTTAAAGTCGACGGCAATAGTTAATGGAGACTTTTCTCTGGCTTCGGTCCCCAGTTCCATCATCATGCGTTCAAACTGACTTATGTCCATGCTGGGTGGAGCGTAGCATGAGAATAAATATTTTTTTTCAAATTTGACCCATGTGAAGCCACTCGAGCTCTGGATTCATATACCCTGATACCAGGTATCCATATCGCGGCTTTGTTTTGTGCGTCCGTCGTCTATTCGCATCCGTACACGTTATGATGTTGCTCGCACAGGAGAGCGACATTGAATTGTTGCTCAACGATCGTCTGGTGTAGAAGATCCTGTGCTGCAATGCAGTGGTTGAAATTGAGTTGGACGATTTTCATCATCCCCCTTTTGCTACTGCTGTTTAGGGCATTGGTAACTACCTGCCGCATGATCTCCTCCGCACAGTGCACATTTTGGTTTATTTGTACACGCCGCTCCCAAATGCCCTTCCTCACCGCATTATCTGCAGAGTTTACTGCGGTCTTCTTCTTCTTCTTTGCAGTTTCTCGCTAGGGGGTTATATCCCCAACACTTGAAGCATCGAATCGGTGATACGCTCTCACGTACTCTACTGGACACCCATCCAATATGTATCCGTTGCACCTTTAGGACTTTAAAAGCATCAATTGCAGGCAGACTGACGTAGGCCGTTTGCGTGCCTTGGTGCTCTTTCCGCATGCTGCGAACTGATGCCTCTTCGGCGCATAATTTCACACTGTGTGTGGAGTGCTTCGCAAACCTACGATTCCGATGTAATTTTATCCAGGTCCTTTAGCTGAATGACACTTTTGCTGAATCGCCCAAGACTTTCTCAACCGCTAGCTGGTACTCTCCGGTGTTACTCTGGGGTGTCCGTTTCAATTGCAGCAATAGCTCGTTTTTTGCGGTTCGTCGCACAGCCTTTACATTTTCGCCTATTGACTTCAGCGAGTCATCTCTTTTGATAGCACACAGAATATCTGCATACGACCAATTAGCGGTAGCTGAGATGATTAGAGCGTCGGGCCGGACCTGGTGCCTCTTCCTATTCTTTGGCTGTACCTTTATCCACTCCTGTTTTTGCTTAGACGCCGTTTTTCACCTGCGGAGACAGTGGTATTTCGCACATTCTTGGTGTTTGCGGCATCCGGATTGGGTTGCGCCAGGGTTGGATTGACCAGCCTTCCACTTTTCTTCTCAGCTGGCGCACTTTTACGCTTCGTGGGGGGCGTTTCTAGGTTCTGCTCCTGTCTTCTTTTCTGCTCTGCGACTGGTTTCAGCCAAGGCGAAGTTTGTGACGATTGATTTTGTCTAATCACATCTTTGGCTACATCGTCATGCGTTTCAATTGCCGTCAGTTCAAATAGAGCCCTGGTACTCACTATTGCATCTCCCATCTTTTGGTTTATGGAACGCTTTTTGCCTTCTTCGAGCATCTCCACCAGATTCGCTACTTGATCGCCAAGTCTTCAAAATGCCCGGAGACTTTCTACATGACGGTGCTGGTGACGCCAGTGCTGCTTGTGTCATCGCTTGAGGCAATGATATCGTCGCTATGAGCGCATGTGTCTCAGTTAGGGGTGCCGACGTCAATGAAGATGACGCGATGCCCGCATTAACATGTTGCGACAACGCCGTCACATTCTGAGGTGACCTTTGAAGCTTTGAGGACTTCTGAAAGGAATTTTCCATCATATTATTCTCACCGTTGCTGTTCCTACTATTTTCATCGTTGATTGAATTCGAATTCATGGCGGTTTGGTCCCCACTTAAAGCCGTTCGGATGCGTAGCCACCAAAGGATCCCATGGTTACCTTTCCAAGAATTGAGGTCCGATGCGAGGGTTGATACAGGCCTTCACGGGGTTCTGTGTTCAGAGCCGGATATGGTATAAGTCTGGAATGTTCCATAAGATTGAGAGTAAAAGACGCACTATGAATGACACGCTCAATAATGACCTCAAATCAATCTCCGAGTGGGGTGTTGCAAATAGAGTAGATTTTAATGCCAACAAGACCCAATGTTGTCTGTTATCTCACAAAAGAATGGATTCATCCATCTCACCCCTCCCTCCCCTCACTATGGGTGCTGTGGATATTGCGCAGTCAGCTGCTCTTGACGTTCTGGGCATATCAATTCAATGTGATTTCCGTTGGAATGATCACATATTTAATGTGTCGAAAGAAGCTGCCAAGTACCTCGGTTTTTTAAAACGGTGTAAATCATACTTCACTCCTGCTGACCTGCGCACTGTCTATACTACCTATATTCGGCCTAAAATGGAATTCAATTCGCACATTTGGGCAGGAGCTTCAAAATCCTCCTTCGAGTTCCTGGACCGAATTCAACATCGTGCGATATATTTGATAGGGGATGAAAATATCTCATCGTCTATTGGTTCTAGAGCACCGAAGGACCGTTGGGTGTGTAAGCCTGTTTTATAGGTATTACTACGGTAAGTGTTCTAGTGAAATACATGGCCTGATTCCACCAGGTCGTGTGTTTTCTCGTTCTACTCGAGCATCAAATCAAGCCCACCCCTTCGTAGTCCACTCGACTCTCAACAGAACCACGCATTATAGAGATAATTCGTTCTTCAGTCGCACGACACGTTTGTGGAACAATCTCCCTGCGTCCGTTTTTCCCGACATTTTTGATATTGGCAAATTCAAAACAAATATTCACCGACACTACTCCATCTTTCCCCCCTCCATTTAACATATCATCCCATCTTACGATCAACACTGTGCATTGCATGTATAGGGGGTATCCCCTGAGCTTTGGTTAATTTGTAAAAAAAACAAAAAACAGAATACCACAACCGTCAGCCCAGGATTTCTTATTTTCAATATCTTTTCTTCCAGTATACCATTATCAAGGTTTTACTGGATTCGGCTTTGATGCCTGTTGGCGGTATGAAGAACTGCCTCCCCACTGGGGTCAGACGCGGACCAGGACGCCGCCCAATTTGGGTCAGACGCTATGGATTTTTTGTGTCCCGTTGGGAAGCAGTCCAACGGCAACGGTGTCCGCCAGATTTCACAGAGCGGGATGAAGGTTATACCGCCTTATTTCGGACGCCAGAGCCTCTAATTATCACGGGGTACACCTTAAACGGTGAGGTTGGCAGTAGGGTAGGTTAAATTACCTCTTGTACCCTGCTGCTCTTGGTCGGGTACTGTTAATTGGGTATTCACAGCTTACCTACATATCTGTAGGCTGTTCGCTATCCGCCACCTGCCACCCCCCAAGGAGCCTGAAGCTCGGCCCTGCAAAATATACCTGCAATCCTCAGTGTTTGTCCTTGCGATTTATTTATTGTCATTGCAAATGCCAATTTAATCGAAATCTGTGTTTGCTTAAATTGGAATGGAAAATCGGACGGTATTTTTCCGTCACCAATTTTGAGCAATTCTGTAACATGTTCTTCAGCTACTGCATCATTGAAGGTTATGAATGGTTAAGCTCAATTTTGTAATTTGGGTCCCTAAAACTGAAGCTTGGAGGCAAGCATTAATTTCATCTGCCGGTGTTCCTCTTTGAATAACAAAAAACAAGCGAAAAGTAGCTCCTTATATCTTGAAGACTACGATTTAATCCATAATTTTCATGATTTTGGACAACATTTAAATAATATACCTCTTACATCTTAAGAGTTTTATCGTGTTTACTATGAATTAAGACATATGAGTATATACTAGTATTTATTTATGTATCTCAAACCAATCCAAAATTATGGCGATTTATATACTAAAAAATAGGATTTTCAAAGTTAAGAAAAAATAGAAGAAAAATTGAATGATCTTTGTTCAATGTAAAGAATTTGAAAAGCAGTTTTTGGATGCTGTGGTGCAAAACAAGGTGGTGAAGGGTGTGCGATAAAAAACTGAAAAATTAAATTTAAACTTAACATTTTAATTTAACATAAACTCATATATATATATATATATAAATATATATATATATATATATATATATATATATATATATATATATATATATATATATATATATATATATATATATATTTGATTTATTTGTATTTCAAATAACAAATAATTTAAATTTATTTGTTATCTTTTTATTCGTTATTTGAAAAGTTAAAATAAAAATACAAATGATTTCGTATTCAAAGATTTTATTAAAATGTGAATTAAAAACCACGCACTTTTAAGGATATTTGCAACGATAATGGCTTGGACTAACGTCTTTTCATAAAAATCATTTTTGTATACCTCTCGGCGGGCAATGGCAAACCACACTGCCCACGAAAAGCTCTGAGCTGAGCGTGAACTATTACTATTATTATTATTGTTGGTATATTTAACTTCAATAATGATGGCACGAATTCTCATGGAGTTCGTTTGGATCATAATTTTCAAATTTTGATTTTATTTATTGCTTCCTTTTACATTTCAAATAAATTTATTTTAATTAAAAAATAACAAATAATTTTTTTGTCAAAAATAATTTTTTTTTGAAAGACAAAAATTTGATATTTGAACGAAAAGTAAAAAATACAAATAAAGAAAGTATTTGTTATCATTTATTTGAATAAAAATGTATTCAATAATGCCCTACACTGATATATATATATTGGAGAAAATATTTTTTATCCAATATATATATATATATATATATATATATATATATTGGACAAAAAATATTTTCTCCAACAGTTGAGTAAGGCATTGAATAAGACCATATGCATTTACAATAACTGTGGCAAGATTGTTTTAACTTCACATATTTCGAAGTTCGACAATTTGTCGAAAGTCAATATGTTATAGCACTTTCGACAGGCGATTTTGTCGATAAAATATCACTTCAAATTGAGGTTGTGATAGAGAAGTGAAAATAACTAAAATGGAAAATTTACAGAAATAAAAACCATTTTTATTTACAAGCAAATTTTACATATTTGCATTTCAATTCTCTAATATTAATATATTTCCTAATCTCAATTTTAGGACTTATTAAATAAATTATTGAAAAAAACAATCGAATTGACAGATTAAATTGATGATAAAAAAATAGGAAATTAATAAATCAAACATCTAATTTGTGGTTGCATACTCTATCACATTATTAACCATTTTTCTTATGGTGATAATTAAATATATTGTCCTACCCCATCTCATTAATCAAGTAATTAATTTTAATACATTTCTCGTATTTCTAACATTAAAAAATAACGCAGATTTTAATAAAAATGTAAAAAAAAACTCTGTATCAACTAACTTCAAAACATGGTCGAAATAACTAAATCACCTTCACAATGAATATTTATAGTGAGTAACACAACCTCTTCTCACCTTTATCAACTCCACCCACCAATATCAATTATGCTTACTCTGCTTATATCCTATCTAACCTATTGCATACAATGCTTTTGGTTCGTTGCGTTAGCACGCTACCTGAGTTGGAATATTAGTAAGATCAACGAACTCTTCCCACTTTTATCAGTCACAAATGAATATTTATAGTGAGTAACACAACCCCTTCTCACTTTTATCAACCATTATCAGTTATGCTTACTCTGCCTATATCCTATCTGCTCGCCCATGGGCGTGTTCATACACATCGTGTTTAAGTTCCTGCCGCCTTGCAGGAAGTGCAAAATATAAGGTCTATTTTAGGGTCATGCGATATGCTGGGCTTTGCATAATCGACAAACGTCGTCTTCAATTCCCATTGGGTTGACTTTGCATATGTGGGTCTTAGTCCTGTATTATGTATGGGTTCAAATGCGCAATGGGTCTGAGAAACATTTATGTGATATGTATTCACATTTTCTCCCCAAGATTCAGGTCCAGAACTATCTTCACTGTGATTTGAAGTCGATGGATTCATATTATTGACAGCATTGAGTGTTCTTTATCTTCGAGTCAGAAACACATTAAAAGTTTACCGTGATGAAACAACTGATATATCCGTTAAGGTTCGATTACACGATAGAGAAATAAGCTACCCGTGAAAAAATGGTTATATATAATTATATCAAATCATGTATAATTATATATGATTCCATATATGATCATATCTAATTTGATATGATATCATTTATAATCGTATCTGATCATATATGGTAGATATGCAATCAGATATGATTGGATATAATGCGATATATGGGCATATACATGATCATATCTAATTATATATAATTTATATGATATCATATATAAGATATATGATGCCATATATAATTAGATCAAACCATATCTAATCATATATGACATGTATGATGCCATAAATAATCAGATGTTGGACCATATCTAAATATATATGCGCTTATATATAAAATATGTGTTCATATATGATTGGATGTTGTTCTGTGAGGTGATTGCGATCCCATTGGCAGATTCAAGTTCATTAGTCTGCAAGCCTTTCTATTTCTGGTTCAGCGTTTGTGTTAGAAATTTAGCACCATTATTTAACATAATCTCTCGTGATGGAATAGTGGTACAATAAGTGTTTTTTTTTATATGTAATATTAATCGACTGGTCATTCTAACATTTTATAGCAAACGAACTTAAAAGATCATGGTAAAACAGTGTCCAGCTAACACTTTGCTAAAAAATGCAACATGGAGTGTTTCTTGTATATTAATTGCCAAAAGCACTTAGTTAAATATTAAAATATTTTTTGTATTTTCTGACAAAAAAAAATGTTTGTTTTGAAAAATTCATACGTATTAAAATATTTTAATTTATAAATTGTTTATGCTAAACCCCTCTTTACAAAATTGGCGAATGAAATATGGATGCTGGACAGAAAAACTGGAGGAACTCATGCGCAGAAGCTCGTTGGATTCATGCGTAGAAGCACGTTGCACTCAGGAGCAGAAGGACGTTGGACTTCCGCTGTGCTTCAACAAAGTACGCTGCTGAATTTTTCAACAAGTAAACATGGATATGGCGAATTTGAAGCCGTGAATATTGAAAAACTCAGCAGCGTGCTATGGACTACCCATGAGTTCCTCGTCATTTATCGTGTCGCGTTGGACTGCGAGCCGAAAGGTCCCCGGTTCAAGCCTGGACTGGGGCTAACAACCGGTATAGAAAAATGTTCATAGAAACATTTTTCTATACCGCGCTACCTCTCGGCAGTAAATGGCAAAGATTTCTCAAAGTTCTCTAAGGTAATCTTAGGAAGATGGGTCCAGCACAAATACACCATGTTTGGATCCCAGCTATTAGTGTCAATTTGGGTTATTACACAGTCATTTATAGACCTTTGTAGGTTCCTAATGGAGCTACCAGATTCTAAAGTAACTGTATGCACATTGAAAAGGGTCTTTAATTGCGCATTTATTTGAATCCGTTTATTCTTATATAGTTCTACAAGATTTGACCATGCTAATGATGCCAATACAAGATATGGCGGCTTTGACAGCATTTGTTCAATTCGGAAACGATATTATTGAATTTGAGCAAACTATTTGCGAGACCCCTACCCAAGATTTAGTACCTCATGCCTTAGAGTTTCATACTTTTCTGTGGGATAATTTCCAAACTTCGTATCATTCTGTACGAAGTGAACCAGACAGAACCAGATGTGGACTAAAAAAGCTGAAGAATAAATATTCTATATATACGCTGTATTTCTTCCCTCTCAGAAATAATGGAGACCCTAAAGCAACCCGTAGAAACTTCTAAGGCAAGAGAAAAAACGACCCCAATTGAATTCGCACTCTCTATTAATTTACACCCATGTGACATGGATATTTTTGAAGGTTATTATGTTAAATGGCCCACTTTCAGAGATATATTTTTGGCTATGTACATTAACAATTCCCGATTAAGTAATGTAGAAAAATTGTTCTACCTTAATCAAAAGACCCGAGGCGAAGCAAAGGATATTGTAAAAAAATGCTCCTCCCACTAAGGATGGATTCTCATTAGCATGGTCAAATCTTGTAGAACTATATAAGAATAAACGGATTCAATTAATTAAAGACCCTTTTCAATTTGCAAACAGTTACTTTAGAATCAGGTAGCTCCATTAGGAACCTACAAAGGTCTATAAATGACTGTGTAATAACCCTACAAAATTCTCAAATTGACTCAAAAAGCTGGGATCCAATCATGGTGTATTTGTGCTCGACCCATCTTCCCAAGATTACCTTAGAGAACTTTGAGAAATCTCTAAGGGCGAGTTTACACGATAGAGAAAGTAGCTAGAGATAGAGCAATATAGAGCAAAAAATCTCATAGAGTTGTTTAAACACTACATAGATATCAACGATAGGGAGCTCTATGGTAGATTTTTTTTTTACCCGTGAAAAAATGGTTATATAAATTCATATATGATTTGATCTGAAATCAGATATGATCAGATCCGTAATTTGTCTCTATCCAATTATATATGACTATATATAATTTGATATAGACTCATAATAATAATAATAGTTTAACACTACAGTTCTATAAGAACTTAGGCCGAGCTCTCTCACCATTTGAGCTGTGCGTGTTATATTTGTACTCAAAGTGGTGGGACCCACAGTTTATTGCCGAATCCGAACGGCGGGTGAGAGCTTTTCATAGGCAATGTTTTTACTCTCGGAGGTTTGCCATTTACTGCCGAGAGGTAGCGCGGTACAGAGAAATGTTTCTATGAAATGATGTTGTTAGCCTCAGTCCAGGCTTGAACCGGGGACCTTTCGGCTCGCAGTCCAACGCACTAACCACTGAGCTATCGCGGCTAGACTCATACATATATAAATTCATATATGAACCCATATATAAAAATTCGTTTTGGTGATTTCAAAAATATTCCAAAATTATATAGGACATGATAAATGACGAGGGTAGTACTCATGGGTAGTCCATAGCACGCTGCTGAGTTTTTCAATATTCACGGCTTCAAATTGGCCATATCCATGTCTATTTGTTGAAAAATTCAGCAGCGTACTTTGTTGAAGCACAGCGGAAGTCCAACGTCCTTCTGCTCCTGAGTGCAACGTGCTTCTACGCATGAATCCAACGAGCTTCTGCGCATGAGTTCCTCCAGTTTTTCTGTCCAGCATCCATATTTCATTCGCCAATTTTGTAAAGAGGGGTTTAGCATAAACAATTTATAAATTAAAATATTTTAATACGCATGAATTTTTCAAAACAAACATTTTTTTTTTGTCAGAAAATAAAAAAATAAAAAATATTTTAATATTTAACTAAGTGTATTTGGCAATTAATATACAAGAAACACTCCATGTTGCATTTTTTAGCAAAGTGTTAGCTGGACACTGTTTTACCATGGTCTTTTAAGTTCGTTTGCTATAAAATGTTAGAATGACCAGTCGATTAATATTACATATAAAAAAAAACACTTATTGTACCACTATTCCATCACGAGAGATTATGTTAAATAATGGTGCTAAATTTCTAACACAAACGCTGAACCAGAAATAGAAAGGCTTGCAGACTAATGAACTTGAATCTGCCAATGGGATCGCAATCACCTCACAGAACAACATCCAATCATATATGAACACATATTTTATATATAAGCGCATATCTATTTAGATATGGTCCAACATCTGATTATTTAATGCATCATACATGTCATATATGATTAGATATGGTTTGATCTAATTATATATGGCATCATATATCTTATATATGATATCATATAAATTATATATAATTAGATAAGATCATGTATATGCCCATATATCGCATTATATCCAATCATATCTGATTGCATATCTACCATATATGATCAGATACGATTATAAATGATATCATATCAAATTAGAAATGATCATATATGGAATCATATATAATTATACATGATTTGATATAATTATATATAACCATTTTTTCACGGGTAGCTTATTTCTCTATCGTGTAATCGAACCTTAACGGATATATCAGTTGTTTCATCACGGTAAACATTTAATGTGTTTCTGACTCGAAGATATAGAACACTCGATGCTGTCAATAATATGAATCCATCGACTTCAAATCACAGTGAAGATAGTTCTGGACCTGAATCTTGGGGAGAAAATGTGAATACATATCACATAAATGTTTCTCAGACCCATTGCGCATTTGAACCCACACATAATACAGATCTAAGACCCACATATGCAAAGTCAACCCAATGGGAATTGAAGACGACGTTTGCGATTATGCAAAACATAGCATATTCTCCTCGAATGCCCGAGATTCATAGACATGAAAGTAACTGAAAGACTCGATGTCGTGAGAAAAGTAGGATTGTGCTATAATTGTTTAGCAATCACAGCATTAAAAATTGTAGAAGCGAGAGTAAGTGTCAGAAGAACATTCTGATGCTAAGAAAATGATTCTCAGCTCATCAATGGAATAGCACAGGAGACTGAATTTGGATGGATTATTTCTGGACCCATTCCTGAAAGCAGACCCAGACCCGACAATATTGTGTCAATGTTCAACAAGGTAATCCTTGCTGAGACCCAACTCTCTAACGAAATTATCATTAACAACAATGGCAGTGTTGACCAAAAAAAATTTCAACCCATCACTACCCGCTTCTATTACCATGGACGATAATATGGACACGTCCAATGGCATGCGAACTTTGCCATCAGGATCGTCGCTGAGCGACTAGTTCCAGGTTGAAGGAGATTAACCTGTATGAGAAAAATAACATAGTGAAGAATTTCCACACATGTGTCGTGTGTCTTGAGAGACACCACACGAGTCTGCACCCATTTAACAGATATGAATTGAAGCAATTCACGCGGCCAATGACCCACTGTGACCCCGATTAAATAACTAATCAGACCCTGTTTTCGAGCCGAAAAGAATCATGTCGATATTGGCTTGTTTAGCCGACTTTATCGCATGTTTTTGGCTGACCCACAGTGTAGTATTTATACTGGACCCTAAAATAGACCCTATATTTTGCAGTTCCTGCAAGGCGGCAGGAACGTAAACACGATGTGTATGAACACGCCCATGGGCGAGTAGATAGGATATAGCAGAGTAAGCATAATTGATAATGGTGGGTTGAGTTGATAAAAGTGAGAAGGGGTTGTGTTGCTCATGTGGTAGCTTTGACCACAATTAAAAATGCGATTTTAAAAATTAACTTCTTTATTTACAATAATAGGTACTGTCGTGCGGAGCCCGTGCTCGTCGCTTGCTGGTTCTCGTTGAACTGCTTTTCCTTTGGACCTTAAGCAACGCCCGAAGCTAAAGCAGCATATCCCAAAAGGAATGCCACCAAAGCCACTTGGCAATTTGCTTAATTGCCAAATATATAATTACCACGATCGTCACAGTACCCACTATGTAGCGATACATTGTAACGATTGTTTATGCTGCGTTAGCATAAAGACCGTGGCTTTATACTTACTTGGGCTGTTCGTTGACAGCGAGCCAAGCAGCGGTAGCGACAGCGCAGTCGTGGTCATAGCGATAAGAATGTAGACCACAGTGTCAAGTGTAGGGCATTGTTTATGCAGCGTTAGCATAAACGACACCACTTAATACTTACTTGACTTATAGCGATGGCTTATGAGTCAAGCAGCGTAAGTGCCTGCGCTGATCGTATGATGGGTCGATTGGTCGATCGTTCGATGGATCGAATATCGCCACACTCACTATAAATATTCATTTGTGACTGATAATAGTGGGAAGAGTTTGTTGATCTTACTAATATTCCAACTCAGGTAGCGTGCTAACGCAACACACCAATAGCATTGTAAACAATAGAGTAGATAGGTTATAATCAGAGTAAGCATAATTGCTATTGGTGGGTGGAGTTGATAAAAGTGAGAAGAGGTTGTGTTACTCACTATAAATATTCATTGTGAATGCTGAATATCGATTTCGATAGATGGAGATGTCGATAGACACCGCTAGATGACCACAATCACTATGGAAGCAATTGTCGAAGCGAAAATATCGAACTGGCAGTATGTTATAACTTTCTCGTTCGACAGGCGATTTAGTTATTTCGAACATGTTTCGAAGTTAGTTGATACAGATTTTTTTTTTACATTTTTATTAAAATCTGCGTTATTTTTAATGTTACAAATACAAGAAATGTTCTAAAATTAATTACTTGATTAATGAGATTGGGTAGGACAATATATTTAATTATCACCATAAGAAAAATGGTTAATAATGTGATAGAGTATGTCAACCAAAATTAAGTGTTTGATTTATTTATTTCCTATTTTTTTATCATCAATTCAATCTGTCAATTCGATTGTTTTTATCAATAATTTATATAATAAGTCCTAAAATTGAGGTTAGGAAATATATTAATATTAGAGAATTGACATGCAAATATGTAAAATTTGCTTGTATAAACACTTGCAGTCTATACAATATGCATTAAATTTAATATAAATAGTTTTTATTTCTCTAAAATTTCCATTTTAGTTATTTTCGCTTCTCACAACCTCAATTTGAAATGATATTTTATCTAAAATATCGCCTGTCGAAAGTGCTTTAACATAATGACTTTCGACAAATTGTCGAACTTCGAAATATGTGAAGTTATAACAATTTTGCCACAGTAATTGTAAATAGTTAGCGGGGGATTGTATCACCGCTAAATGCATAGCTTAAGACTCATCACTCGATGTAAGCAGATGTCAATACACACTTTTAGAAGGCGATGAGTACTGCTGGATGTCAAGGATCTCGATAGATGTTAATGTCGATAGACATCGCTAGATGGCGCTGAATGCGATGTAATACACGAACCGTATACTTATATAGTCAGAGCATAACTCATATATTTACGGGGAACATATACGCAGTGCAATGTAAAAATTAAATTGTAGACGATTTAATATAAATGAAAATATATTCTTTCAACTATTTTGAGACAATCACACAGTATAAATGAAATTATTTTTTAAACAACATGTATAGATATTTATTTATTAATATCATAAGAAATATTTGAGAATCAATTAAATTGAAAAAGGTTAAATAAGGAATTCGGATCACAATTTCGGTAATAAATACCGTCCGTCCCATTGGCTAGAATTTTTTTAATAATATAATAAAAATGCCACCCACTTGAAATATTCACGAAAATTACATGTACAATTATGATTTCGAAATATTTCAGAAATATATTTCGAAATCATAATTGTACATAAATAAATTGCAATATTTACGGTCTATTATGAGTATAAGTAGAACCGTTCGAATTTTAGTAATTAATATTCAAAAAATGTTTTCGTTAAAATTAATAATGTAGGAGCTACCCATTATAAATGAAACATACGTTTTAAAATCGATGCAGGTAAAACACAATAGGATTCTAAATTAAACTCTATTGCCATTCCTGCATTGGAATACATCCTATGGTTTTTCATTTCCTTTACCTCCATAAGATTTCATCTACTTTTTTCTTTCTTTAATTGTTTATAAAATGTTGTTATTGTTTTAAGTAAATTTTTATTTTAAACTTTTTAATTAAATATAAAACAATAAAATGGTTGGTAATCAGGTACTCCTCCAAACTAATTGCCCAAGAGGCCAAGACATTTATAATGATTAAGAATATCTGGCTTATACCTCAACTCCGAATGAACGAGGAGGAGAGTAGTTTACATCCTGGCTATCTACCAACATTCCGAAATTTAATCATTGCTTAACGAACCATTAACAGAAATTCTTTTTGATGGTAATGATACTATTTTATATGCAGCGAAGGACAATATGGAAGCAGAATTTTCTGATGAACGATTAAAAGAAAATCTGTTTGATGGGAATGATGATTTGTTGAAGGCAGCAATGGATAATATGTAAGCAATACATCGGGCAGAAGAAAAGCGGAAAGAAGAAGAGCGCAGGAGAACTGAAGTTATTGGTATTATAAAATCTGACTATGATGACGAAAATATATATATATATATATATATATATATATATATATATATATATATATATATATATATATATATATATATATATATATATATATATATATATATATATATATATATATATATATATATATATATATATATATATATATATATATATATATATATATATATATATATATATATATATATATATATATATATATATAATGTTACGAAAATTCAAAATTATATAGGACATGATAAATGACGAGGGTAGTACTCATGGGTAGTCCATAGCACGCTGCTGAGTTTTTCAATATTCACGGCTTCAAATTGGCCATATCCATGTTTACTTGATGAAAAATTCAGCAGCGTACTTTGTTGAAGCATAGCGGAAGTCCAACGTCCTTCTGCTCCTGAGTGCAACGTGCTTCTACGCATGAATCCAACGAGCTTCTGCGCATGAGTTCCTCCAGTTTTTCTGTCCAGCATCCATATTTCATTCGCCAATTTTGTAAAGAGGGGTTTAGCATAAACAATTTATAAATTAAAATATTTTAATACGTATGAATTTTTCAAAACAAACATTTTTTTTTCAGAAAATAAAAAAATAAAAAATATTTTAATATTTAACTAAGTGCTTTTGGCAATTAATATACAAGAAACACTCCATGTTGCATTTTTTAGCAAAGTGTTAGCTGGACACTGTTTTACCATGGTCTTTTAAGTTCGTTTGCTATAAAATGATAGAATGACCATTCGATTAATATTACATATAAAAAAAACACTTATTGTACCACTATTCCATCACGAGAGATTATGTTAAATAATGGTGCTAAATTTCTAACACAAACGCTGAACCAGAAATAGAAAGGCTTGCAGACTAATGAACTTGAATCTGCCAATGGGATCGCAATCACCTCACAGAACAACATCCAATCATATATGAACACATATTTTATATATAAGCGCATATCTATTTAGATATGGTCCAACATCTGATTATTTAATGCATCATACATGCCATATATGATTAGATATGGTTTGATCTAATTATATATGGCATCATATATCTTATATATGATATCATATAAATTATATATAATTAGATATGATCATGTATATGCCCATATATCGCATTATATCCAATCATATCTGATTGCATATCTACCATATATGATCAGATACGATTATAAATGATATCATATCAAATTAGAAATGATCATATATGGAATCATATATAATTATACATGATTTGATATAATTATATATAACCATTTTTTCACGGGTAGCTTATTTCTCTATCGTGTAATCGAACCTTAACGGATATATCAGTTGTTTCATCACGGTAAACTTTTAATGTGTTTCTGACTCGAAGATATAGAACACTCGATGCTGTCAATAATATGAATCCATCGACTTCAAATCACAGTGAAGATAGTTCTGGACCTGAATCTTGGGGAGAAAATGTGAATACATATCACATAAATGTTTCTCAGACCCATTGCGCATTTGAACCCACATGAACATAATACAGATCTAAGACCCACATATGCAAAGTCAACCCAATGGGAATTGAAGACGACGTTTGCGATTATGCAAAACCCAGCATATTCTCCTCGAATGCCCGAGATTCATAGACATGAAAGTAACTGAAAGACTCGATGTCGTGAGAAAAGTAGGATTGTGCTATAATTGTTTAGCAATCACAGCATTAAAAATTGTAGAAGCGAGAGTAAGTGTCAGAAGAACATTCTGATGCTAAGAAAATGATTCTCAGCTCATCAATGGAATAGCACAGGAGACTGAATTTGGATGGATTATTTCTGGACCCATTCCTGAAATCAGACCCAGACCCGACAATATTGTGTCAATGTTCAACAGGGTAATCCTTGCTGAAGGCAGCAATGGATAATATGTAAGCAATACATCGGGCAGAAGAAAAGCGGAAAGAAGAAGAGCGCAGGAGAACTGAAGTTATTGGTATTATAAAATCTGACTATGATGACGAAAATATATATATATATATATATATATATATATATATATATATATATATATATATATATATATATATATATATATAATATATATATATATATATATATATATATATATATATATATATATAGATATATATATATATATATATATATATATATATATATATATATATATATATATATATAAATATATAATATATATATATAAATATATAATAAATATATATATATTGTTACGAAAATTCAGTCTACGGAAAACTGTTCTACGAGTTCGTATCTCTGGATTGTGTACAAAATAAAAACACACTAATATTTGGTTTTATCTAGTATTATTTCAACTGGTATTAATCAACTTTATTTATTTAAATAACAAATTAAAGAATAATCACTTATATCAACTGCTGAATTTATAAAATTTAGTTTAACAATGTTCACTCACGAGACGCACTAGTTCACTATTAAATCACAACTGAAGTACAGTGCCTCAGATGCGCGGCCTTATATACTGCAGGCATCAGTTCGACACGTTTCGACAAGCTTCGACTTGTTTCGAGAACCTTCTACTCGTTTCGTGAATGACGCATGCTATTGGCATCTCATTCGCACTCATGTGTTTTAATGCGCTGATCTTCCATCTATTTCTCGCACACTGCCTCAGTGCGCTGAATGGTCTTCCGTCTCTTTCTAACACATTGCTTAGTGCGCTGAATTGTCTTGCGTCTCATTTATTATTGTTGATTGCTTGCACAGTGGAGCAAATTACCTCTTTTCGTAACACTGCCCTCCACCTAAGTCTGTTCGTCCCGAACAGATGTTAATCCTCTCTCTCTCTATACGGCGCCAATCTTTCTAAATGTACCACTTTCATTTTTCTTCTAACGCCTGCAGTATTCTGAATCCGATACACGACATCGTTAATTCTTTTAATTATCTTATATGGTCCTTTCCAGTGTGTTTGTAACTTAGGGGATAAGCCTTTCTTCCTTTGTGAGTTATAGAGCAAAACAAGTTCTCCTTCCGTAAATCCCTCTGAATTTGTGCGCAAGTCGTATCTGGCCTTCATCTTATCACTCGCAAATTGTGTACGCTGCCTTACAAACTGATGCACTTCGTTCATTTCATCACTTTTCCTGGAAACATAATCGAGAATAGGAATTCCAGCTGAAGGACTCGCACCAAACTTATAATCTGCAGGTAATCTTAAGTCTGTTCCAAAAACAATTTTAGATGGTGAAGCTGCTGTGGTATTATGAACCGCCGTCCGATAAGCCATGAGGAATAATGGTATGTGTGTATCCCAATCTTTTTGATTTTTATCAACCACTTTTCTCAGATACTCTTACAAAGTCCGATTGAATCTCTCCACCATGCCATCTGATTGCGGGTGCAAAGGCGTTGTTCGTGTTTTGTGTATGTTGAGGATTTTGCATACTTCCTTAAAAACTGCAGACTCAAAATTTCTTCCTTGATCTGAATGCAATTCCATCGGTACTCCAAAACGGCTTACCCAGTTGTTAACTAATGCATCCGCAACTGTTGTGGCTTCTTGATTCGGCACTTCAGGCCACTTGCTGAAGTAGTCAATGACGACAAGCACATACTTATTACCCGCATCACTGATTGGAAATGGTCCGGCGACATCCATGGCGATACGTTCGAATGGTGCTCCCACGTTGTACTGATGCATCCTGCCGCGACATCTGACTGTTGGTCCTTTTGCTGGTACACATTGCGGGCAACTGCGAATCCAATCGGCGACTGACTCTTGGCATCCAATCCAATAAAAACGTTTCTTTACCTTCTCGACCGTTTTATTAATGCCCAAATGACCACCACTAGATACACCATGGTATTCCGCTAATATCTCTTTTATTTTTGACTTGGGAACAACAATCAAACTTCGAGCGGATATACCATCTTCATTTTCCCATACACGATATAAGCAACCATCTTGCAGCTTTAAGCTCTGCCATTGTGCCCAGTAAGCTTTAGTTATAGCACTGTCGGCAGCTATATCTTTCCATGATGGTTTTCTTTGCTGTTCCTTGAACATCATGATTTTTGTGAGGTCGGGATCACATTTTTGATCAATTTGAATTTGTTCCGGAGTCCATTTTTCATCGGGCAAAAAATTTAGCAAACGAATATCAATTATGTTTTCTTTTCCTTCCGCTCTTGAACAATGTCTGCATTCAAGTTTACAAGGACGCCGTGACAGAGCATAATCATTTCCATGATTTCCTCCTTTACGATGTTCGATTGAGAAATCGTAGCTCTGTAATCGTTCTATCCAACGCGCAATTTGGCCTTCCGGATCTTTGAACTGAAGTAACCGTCGTAGTGCTGCGTGATCGGTTCTCAAGTGAAACTGTTGTCCGTACAGATACTTATGGAAAATGTTCACACTTTCAATTACAGCAAGAAGCTCCCTCCTGGTGACACAGTAATTTCGCTCGGACTTGGACAATGTTTTACAGCGATGCGATCACTTTTTCTTGCCCATTGATCACTTGAGAGAGAACTCCGCCTATTCCGTATCCACTTGCATCCGTATCAAGTATAAATTTCTCACCTGGAATTGGATACGCAAGAATTGGTGCCGAGCACAGTAGATCTTTTAATTTCAGAAAAGCCCTTTCTTGATCATCGCTCCATTGAAATGAGCGGTTCTTTCTTGTCAACTCATGACGACTGCTTGCAACATTGGCAAAACCTGGAACAAATCGTCTGTAGTATGTACATAGCCCCAAGAAACTTCGTAGGTCATGTAGATTTTGCGGTCTGGGCCACTCCTTGACTGCAGCTATTTTATCCTCATCGGTATGCACTCCTTCCGTGGTAACTCGATGACCCAGATACTTGACTTCTTTCTTGAAAAGTGAGCATTTCTTTGGACTAAGTTGTAGACCCGCATTTTTCAATCGAAGAAATACTTCCTCTAGATTTCTTAGATGTTAGTTGAAATGCTTGCCCATTACAATTATGTCATCTAGGTATACTAGGCATGTTTTCTAGTGTAAACCTTTTAATACGTGCTCCATTAACCGCTCGAATGTTGCTGGGGCATTGCATAGTCCAAACGGCATTACCAAAAATTGCCATAGTCCATCTCCAGTACTGAATGCGGTCTTCTCTCGATCTTTCTTATCGATTTCTACTTGCCAGTAACCGCTTTGCAAGTCCAACGTTGAAAACCACTTAGCATTAGATAGTGTATCCAAGGTGTCATCGATTCTGGGCAGTGGATAACTATCTTTCTTGGTGACATCATTAAGTTTTCGGTAATCAACGCAGAATCGAGTACTACCGTCCTTCTTTTTCACCAATACTACTGGTGAACTCCATGGACTCTCAGATGTTTCCACCACGCCATTTGTGTGCATTTCTTCAACCAAATGTGATACTTCGTCTCTTTTCGCAAGTGGTACCCATCTTGGTGCTTGACGACTTGGGTTCGAATCACCAGTGTCTATTCGATGTTTTACAATGGCAGTTCTACCATCCTTTTGGCCCTTTTCAGCAAATATACACCGATATTTATCAATTAACTTTTGCACTTGACTTTTTTCTTTGCAGCCAAATCCTTCGTCCACTCATTTATAAACCTGTGAGCGCTGATGCCTCTTGACACTGGCCTATCACTGTTCCCTTTTTAATTAATTTGGACGAGTTTTCCATGTTGAGAACTCTTATTGGAACAACTTTGTCTTTTGTCGCTTCTACTAATGTTCTTCCGACAACAATATTACTTCTGCTCATTTGCTCATCGCTTCTATAACCCACAACTTGCTTATGCCACAATCTCCATTTAATTTCGCCCAAACAATTGCTTCTGAATTAGGTGGTATTTTTCTATTTTTATTAGCAATAACTTGTTTAATTTTCGGGCTCTGGTCACAATCAATGTTTAGTTGGATCTCCGTGTTGGCATAACTCAAAATTTTTCTTGTTAAATCTAGTGTGAAACCGTTTCTTATCATGAAGTCTATGCCAAGTATTATTTCGTCTACTATTTCCTCCACTATAAAATCATGCTTAACTGTCGTAGTGCCAATAGTGATTTCCTTGGTAATTTTTCCTCTGATTGGAGCCTCTTCACCTGTCGCTGTTTGCAATCTTATTCCGATAAGCGGCTCTATTTCGTCCCTAACTAGGTTACTTCTTATTATTGAGTGTGAAGCTCCTGTATCCAACGTTACCATATATGCTACACAATCAATTAGCCCCTTGACAGTTAAACTATTCGACTTTCGAGCAATTTGTGAAATGGAGATTCTGGGGCAATCGGTTATGGGAGTCAGATCATGTCCCGCAGAACTGACTCGTTTTAGTTTAAAGCTTGATTAAAATTTACGCTATTTTGGACATGATCCTGTCTTTCTTCATGTCTGGGTTCATCTGTAGATTGATTTATTGAGCGTTTGCGTTTTTTACGACAGTCACGTGCCATATGCCCATATGTATCACAGTTGTAACATTTACCTTTGAATTGCGTATCTTTGTTGACTGATGTATTTTCGGTTTTAACGCCTGCTTTAACTGCTTGGCACACTACTTGAAATAAATCATCGTTCTCCACATCAATTCTACGCGCTTTTGGAGCCGATCGGCACAACGCATTTGCTGTCTCCTGTGTTAGAGCTATGGTAACCGTTTCCGTAAATGTTACCTTGGGCGTAATCACTGTTGCACGTTTTGTCTCCTGATCGCGTATGCCATCAACAAAAGCTTCGATCTTGCACTTTTCTATGAAATCACTCGTTGAATCTGCATACGACAAATGCGCAAGCCTCTCGACGTCCGCTGCATACGCCTGCAAAGTTTCGCCATTTCGTTGCATTCTGCCCTTCAACTCCATTCGGTTTCATGTGATCACTGCCATATTTTCGCTGCAGTGCAGCCATAACAGTCTGCAATATTTCGGCTGCGCCTCCTTTTAGCGCCACGATAAGTGCGGCTACGCTGTCCTCATTATTCCATCGATTACTTACAGCCGTGGTCTCAAATTGCAGCTTGAAAATGTTGAACGATGTGGTTCCATCGTAAATCGGCGATTTTAGCTTCGTACCACTAACAACATGCTGTGTAAGTCCATTTATCTGCAACACGTGCAAATCTTTTTTTATTTCCTGGATTTCTTTGTCTATACCATTTTCTAATCTTTGAATTTTATCATCAACATAATTTATACGCGCTTCAAGTTCATTTACTTTGCTATGTAGAGTATTAGAAACTTCCAGAAGTTGCTTAGTATGTTCTGGAAGCTGTTCAGAATTTTCCTAAAGTTTCTGTTCTATTTTGTTAGAATTTTCTACAAGTTCATGCTTCGTGTCTAATTTGAGCTGATTGGAATTTTCTATAAGTTTCTGTTCCATTTTGTTAGCATTTTCTTGAAGCTGTTTGGAATTTTCTTGAAGTTCTGTTTTAAGTTAATTGGAATTTTCTTGAAGCTGTTTTGAATTTTCTAGAAACTGCCTGGAATTTTCTTGAGCCATTATCTGAAACTGTTGCTGCATAGCTCCGATCTACTGGCTCATATCAAAAACTTGGGTCTGTACTTTCTCCTCTGTGTCCAGATTTTTCGATGACGATGCCGCAGCTTCAATTTCAAATTCGTGCTCCGCGAGAAGAATGCCTTGGGCCTACAATTCTTCCATTAGGCGCTTCTGCAGCTCTACTTTCGTACCAGCAGTTGCAAGATTACGAATCTACAGCTCCTTCTTTAGCTGGTCGACTTTAAGTTGATCGAATTTAACTATTTTGTATCAAAATCTTACTTCTGACACCAATGTTACGAAAATTCAGTCTACGGAAAACTGTTTAACGAGTTCGTATCTCTGGATTGTGTACAAAATAAAAACACACTAATATTTGGTTTTATCTAGTATTATTTCAACTAGTATTAATCAACTTTATTTATTTAAATAACAACTTAAAGAATAATCACTTATATCAACAGCTGAATTTATAAAATTTAGCTTAACAATGTTCACTCACGAGACGCACTAGTTCACTATTAAATCACAACTGAAGTACAGTGCCTCAGATGCGCGGCCTTATATACTGCAGGCATCAGTTCGACACGTTTCGACAAGCTTCGACTTGTTTCGAGAACGTTCTACTCGTTTCGTGAATGACGCATGCTATTGGCATCTCATTCGCACTCATGTGTTTCAATGCGCTGATCTTCCATCTCTTTCTCGCACATTTCCCAGTACGCTGAATGATCTTTCGTCTCTTTCTAACACATTGCCTAGTGCGCTGAATTGTCTTGCGTCTCATTTATTATTATTGATTGCTTGCACAGTGGAGCAAATTACCTCTTTTCGTAACAATATATATATATATTTTCGTCATTATAATTTTTTTATATATTTTATTGAATTCTTCTTTCTCTTATATACAGACCTTTTTGTAATCATATATATATATATATATATATATATATATATATATATATATATATATATATATATCTATGTATATATATATATATATATATATATATATATATATATATATAGATATATATATATTTTATTGAATTCTTCTTTCTCTTATATACAGACGTTTTTGTAATCAAAAAATATACATTGTTCTCTCTCAGTCATAGCATATTAGCTTTATGTCGTTTAATGAGAAATTCATTTAAAACACTTCCACAAAATAGAACTTTCAGATAGTATTGAATAAACTTCAACCAACAATGTCGCTACTAAATCCATTGAACGAATGTACCAATACTGTGGGTCTCGGATATACAAAAGTGGACTGTCTTAAAATAGAAGTTAAGTATTCCATAACGGGATGTAAAATTAAAGAAACTCAATACGGAAAGAAAATTTCACTTCATTTAATGGATGAAGATTATTCGTCATTGTGGATTTGTCTGCCAAAAATAATTGGACAAGTTTTTCAAACGAAAAATCCTTACAAAAAAAATAAAAGATAGCAGAATACAAGAAGTCATTTTCAAATGTCGAGACAAAGCCAAATATAACATGGCAATATTTGAATTTATAGCAAAGAAAATAAATTCTGATCATAACACAGTGCCACAAAAGTACATCCATCTTTAGATTTGATAACGGTTTTAGGGTTTTGCTCCATAAGTTCAGGTTTATTCACAATTTGCAGTCAAATATGAAAAAACAGTTTGTTGGAAGACAGTACTAAATATATATTTTTTTTTATAGATACCAATTAGGTATCTTCAGTAAGGTTGTTTATCATGAACAGACGCATTTTTTTTGCTTTGACATCTTTGTCCCAAAGCATTTCGTTAACCGTCGATTTTTCGAATTTGAACAGTACTAATTACAACCAGTTGGGAAGGTTAGATCACATGGGATATTTTAAATTTGGTGTTATTATGATAGTTAGTATTATCAAAATTATAGTCGGTCTAAGCCGACTATAAATACCCTACACATATGTGTGGTTACCATTCAAAGTGGTATATTGGTCACAGGGGTACGCGAATCCTGAAAATAATTACAACTTTCAATCGCTGAAGAATTTCCATTCATTTGATACCCATATTTGCAAATGGGTAGGTGTACCGAATTTCGATTTTTTTTTTTTTTTGGAACCACAAGTCGTATCGGCGGAAACTTTATTTTCATGTATTTGAGCATGAAGTCAATATACATTTGACCAAAAAAGTTTTCCTACGCACGTATACAGTAAAATTGATCTGTAGATGTAAATTTAAAATGAGGTATTTTTGAATATAAATGGTCAGATCACAGGTCACAATGGTCCGATTTCGCCACAGAGCACATACAGCGTAGATATATAAGTATTATTTCAAAAAAAATTGTTTAAAACATTTAAAAAAAGTTTTTCGAAAGCTGAAATAAAATGTATATATTCTTGTCAATTTCGACATTCTACAAACAATGGCATATTTACTTTTCTTCCTAGACATCCTGTTTCAAGGATATTTGACAGAAACGAAAATTTCTGTATTAAGACATGATTTTGCATGGTAGGCGTTAGGTGGAAAGTCACACTCATATTTATTGTATCTAAAATTTATCATAAATGCTCACACATTTGGTATTGATATTGATTTAAAAAATACTAATCGTAGTTTTCGAGATATATGTAATAAAGTTACAAATTTCGGGATAAAAAAAAATCATTTTTTGGGTATTTATTTATTGGCATCCAGGTGAACACCATTCTTGTACTTTAAGTTGTAACTTATCAAATTATATCAGTTTTAAAACTGCATTATAATATTAATTCGCCTGTGCTTATTTTAGATTCAAAATCTATGAACTTAACCTCTACCAAACAGAAGTATGCCCTAAAACACAGCATTTCGCTTTTGTCGTATATATTTGAAACAGAATGTCTGGAAAAAAAACTGCAAAGGCCATTATATTATAATATTGAAATTCATATGAATATACAACTTTTATTTTTGCTAACGAAAATTTTGCACAGAACGTAATGAACAAAATACAAAATTTATGGTTTTTTATCATTTTGTTTAATGGCTGAATCTGACACGATTTTGTTGTTTATGGACCTCACTTAATTTTTTTATGGGGAACATTATTGCCAAAAAGAGTCCAAATTTGTAATTAGTAGTGTTAAAATTCTAAAAAATTAAGGTTATAGGATAGAGTTAGGAAGATGGTGTCAAACTAAAATAATACTGCCTGTTCGTGATAAAAAATAGTAAAAACACCATATCTGTATCTTTTGAAATAAAAAAAAAATATGTACTATCTTTAAACACCCTTATTTTGTATATTTGACTGACAATATCATTGAAACATGACGTTTACGAAAAAAATTGAATATGCCAATGTTTTTAGAATGTAGAAATCCATAAGAATATATAACTTTTATTTAAGTTTTCTAAAATTTTTGTGAAATGAGCAAGCAGCGTAATAAACAAAATACAAAATTTATTGTTTTTTTTTAATTATTCTGTTTAATGTGTGGGTCTGTGGTAAATATGTTATTTCGGGACCCCCTCATTATTTATGGAGATCATATTTGGCGAAGATAAAATAAAAGTTTTCTCAGGCGTTCACGCGGTATGTCAATATTTGTAATTTGTACTGTTCAAATTTGAAAAAACGAGGGTTAACGAAAAGCTTTGGGACAAAGATGTCAAAGTAAAAAAAATGCGGCTGTTTATGATAAGCAACTTTACTGAAGACACTAAATTTTTAGTACTGTCTTCCAACACACTATTTGTTCATATTTGACTAAAAATTGTTAGTAAACCAGAGCTGATGGAGCAAAACGGACTTCACATTCGAAATCAGCGACCCCCTATTACCCGAATACCGTTTTCAAATCAAAGGATGATATTTTTTGTTTCATTGTGTAATTAATAAAATATAAATAGTATATATAATAAATAAAAAAATTAAAAAGGAAAAAAAAACATTGTTTTAAACAAGGATTGAAACCGTAACCGAAACCGATAAACGTTTAAAAACGTTTCATTTTTAAAACCGAAACCGTTATACGAAAAACAGTAATAAACCGATATCCAAAACCGAAATAAACGGTTTCGGTTTTATACCGGTTTAAAACGGTTTTTAAAAAAGTATAAAAAGAAACACAAAAAAAATATTTTTTTTATATAGAAGATCTTAAATACAAAGCATATTTTAATGTCATTTAATATAATTTGGAGTTACCGAAATAAAAATTTCTTGCTGTACAAAAATACTCCCATTTTTTTTTTGAGAGACAATAGCTGCGAATTTTTCATACTTGGTTCACTTGATCTACTGGTTCAAATTGAAGTTCAGATCAAATTTTATACGTAAAGCAAAAACAACAATTGAACCAACATGGCAGTTGGTTCAATTCATTCGAACTAAAATTTTTGTGGTTGTGAAATTACCTTAAAAGTTTTCTGAAATTTGCTACTGTTCAATAGATGTCGCCTTCATCTATTTTATTGACAGCCTTTTAAATTCTGCTGAAATCAGGGCTAGCAATTGGAATTGGTTTGACATAAGAACACAAAAAAAGAATGTGGTATGAAAAATATTTAAATACAAATAATTATAACCATATACCACGTTTATATTTAGTCGCTTTTTTAATTTTTTCAGAAAAATAAAACTTTAACGCAACAAATAAAATTTTGTCTGCGATCCCTGGTTTCATATAAAATGTTTGTTGCTCAAAAACTTTAATGAACGAATTGAGATTTTTTCATTTTTAAAGATTTCGAATTAAATAAAAAAAAAACATCGAAATTATTTTTCATGTGTGGTAACTCTATAATGAATAAACAGTATCAAGCATAGGTTCGAATTTACCGAATTTCTATATGTCGAAAATCGGTAATGGTGAAACATATCATATCGAAAGTGATATTCACGTTCTTTTTCTTAAAGCCGTCAAGTAGAAAAGACCTTACTCAAAATTATTTGAATCGTCAAATTTTGTGAAAATCCGTGAAGTTATTTATTAAAAGATGTAATAATTATTAGTCTCAATGATTACTAAAATGATCTGTGCATTACTGCAAGGTAAATTTTGCTTGGAAATCAAGAAAAACCAAAAGCTTTAGAAAAAAGTTAAATAAAATGTGCGAATTAACACGTTTTTACGTTTCAGAATGAAATTTTCTTAAAAACTAATGCTAAAACTAATATCACAAATAACTATCACGGATTTGTCACAAATAACTGTCACAGATTTGTCCAAATAAAATTTATATCCCAAGTAAGTTTTCTTAATAAAATATACGAAAATTCGTGTTATAACCATACAATTTTAATTAGGACAATATCGATTGTAAAACGAGCTAAAGAAGAAAAAACCCAAAAATCACGGCGTTTTGCCAATACACGCCATATTTCTGAAAGAAACTTCAAGGTTTCTAATACCCGACTTATTTAAGTAATTGCTTCAAAGGTAAAACTAAAATACAACTTCATACTAAAAAATAAGGCTTTTGTTAAATCTTTTAAAGTTCTCCTCAACATCAAAATTCATATGCGGACGACGCATCTTGACGAGATTGGAGCACCCTAGAGAACCATGGTCAGTCGGACCGCTGTTCTCGGCACAACATATTTGATAGCTGCAACGAGGCTGCGACATATATATTATCAACAGCAGCAGTGGCGAGCATCTCCCTCAGAGTGAGGGTTCGTGCGTTGGGTTTGGGTCCCACCACGGAAAAAACCTATGCGCCCAATGAAAACAAAAAAGAAGCCTCGGATAACGACCGATTACAACGATGACGACCCACGCAAACGTTATAAGGACCATGATTTACGGATATGCACCTGGAATGTCCGGACCCTTTATAGGGAAGGTGCCTCTATCCAGCTGGCAGATGTCCTCGAAAAATATAAGGCTGATATCACCGCTATCCAGGAGATGCGATGGACGGGACAGGGCTGTTCGAAACAAGCGTCCTGTGATATCTACTACAGCTGCCATGCGGAGAGACACGAATTTGGATGTGGATTTGTGGTCGGCAAGAGACTCCGCCATCTTGTCTCTAGGTTCACGCCCGTGGACGAAAGGCTGGCAACAATCCGCATCAAGGCTAAATATTTCCATATCAGCCTAATTTGTGCACACGCTCCGACGAACGAGAAAGATGACGAGACAAAAGAGCGCTTCTACGAGCGCCTAGACAACGCATACGAGCGCTGCCCCCGCCACGATATCAAAATCGTGCTAGGCGATTTTAACGCCAAGGTGGGCAGAGAAGCCATCTATTGTCCCACAATCGGAAAATTTAGCCTCCATGCCAACACTTCCGATAACGGAACGAGGCTAATCGACTTCGCCGCCGCACGAAACATGGTAGTTAGTAGCACTAGATTCGAACATTTCGATATCCACAAGGCCACATGGTTGTCGCCCGATCAAAAAACTCGAAATCAAATTGATCACGTTGTGATTGACGGAAGGCACGCTTCAAGCGTGATGGACGTACGCACTATCCGAGGTGCCAATATGGACTCGGATCATTACCTTGTAGCAGCCAAGGTCCGCACACGCTTAAGCGCTGCGAAGAACGTACGGAACCAAACGCAGAGAAAGCTAGACGTCGGAAAGCTGCAATCACAACAGACAATGCAAGCCTTTTCCACTCGACTCTCACACCTGCTTAGACAAAGCACTCCTCCTCTCGATGATATAAGCGCGCAGTGGAATCATATCTCCTGCTCTATGCGTACGGCTGCCGAAGAGGTGCTTGGATTCCAACGCCCCCTGAGGAATCAGTGGTATGACCAAGAGTGTCGCGCGGCCACTGCAGAGAAAGACGCTGCGTACAAATCCACCCTGCAGTCAGTAGCTACGCGAGCTGCGAAGGAGCGACACAAAGAGAAGAGGAGGGAAGAGAGACGTCTTTTCAGGCGTAAAAAAGCGAGGCAGAAAGACGTGAGTGTGAGGAGATTGAGATGCATGGGGACAGGAATGAGGCTCGAAAATTCTTCGAGAAAATAAGACGCCTAGCCGAAGGTTCAAAATCCGGAGCCTCTTCCTGTAAAGAAGAGAACGGAAATCTAGTGACAGATATCCAGAGCACACTGAAAATATGGAGGGATCACTTCTCTAAACTGCTGACCGGTGATGATGACCTCAATTCCACCGATAGAGAAGCAAACCCGGCAACCCCAGTACTTAATGACGACGTTGAGATTCCGCCACCCGACCATGACGAGGTCAGAACAGCCATTGCTCGGCTGAAAAACAACGAAGCCGCAGGTGCTGATGGCCTGCCTGCTGAATTGTGTAAGACCGGAGGCGAAGAGCTAATAGAGAGCATGCACGAGCTCGTAAGCAGAATATGGTCGGATGAAAGCATGCCAAGTGACTGGAACCTCAGTGTACTCTGCCCAATCCTTAAGAAAGGGGATCCCACTATCTGCGCCAACTACCGTGGGATCAGCCTACTCAATATCGCATACAAGGTTCTATCGACTGAAGCCCATCGTCAACAGACTGATTGGACCTTATCAGTGCAGCTTCAGACCTGGAAAGTCCACCATAGACCAGATTTTCACATTGCGCCTAATCCAGGAAAAGACCCTAGAAAAACAGATCGACACCTACCACCTATTAGTCGACTATAAAGCCGCCTTCGACACTCCGATAAGGGAACGATTATACGCCGCAATGTCTGAGTTCGGTATACCTGCGAAACTTATAAGGCTTTGCAGGATGACCCTGAGCAACACACGTTGCTCAGTGAGAATAGGAAAAGACCTCTCCGAGCCATTTCATACCGAACGAGGTTTCAGACAGGGTGACTCCCTATCGTGCGACTTTTTTAACTTATTGATGGAGAAAATAGTTCGAGCTGTCGAACTCCGTCAAAGCGGCACTATCCTCAACAAAAGTGTCATGCTGCTCGCATATGCCGACCATATTGATATCATTGGCAGGAGCACACGAGCAGTCAGCGCAGCATTCTCCAGATTGGAGAAAGAGTCGCGTCGAATGGGTCTAGCGGTGAACGAGGGCAAGACGAAGTTCCTTGTGTCAACAAGCAAAAAAGAGTCCGTGCGTCTTGGACATAAAGCTGATTTTGACACCCACAAGTTCGATATTGTGAAGGACTTCGTCTACTTGGCATCCAGCATAAACAGCAACAACGACGTCAGCCTGGAGATCAAACGGAGAATAACTCTTGCCAACAGGTGCTATTTTGGGCTCAGTAGGCAATTTAGAAGTAGAGCCCTCTCTCGCCAGCCAAAAATAACGCTCTACAAGTCACTCATCATGTCTGTCCTTTATGGTGCGGAAACATGGACGCTTGCCTCCACCGATGAGAGAGTACTGGGAGCGTTCGAGAGAAAGATTCTTCGTAAAATCTTTGGCCCTATCTACTTTGCTAACGAGTATCGAATCAGGATGAACCACGAGCTGTATGAGTTATTCGACGACATTGACATAGTCAAGCGCATCAAGATCCAGCGGCTTCGCTGGCTAGGTCAAGTCGAACGAATGGATAAAAACACTCCAGCCAAGAAGGTGCTTGAATCGATACTCGAAGGAGGACAGCGTAGAAGAGGGCGTCCAAATCTGCGTTGGAAAGACCAAGTTGAGGACAACCTGGCAACGCTTGGTATTTCTAACTGGCGTCAGCGCGCGCAAAGCCGATCCGACTGGCGCGGTTTCTACTCAGCGGCCAAAACCGATCCACGGTTGTAAGGGCCATTTAAGTAAGTAAGTAAGTAAAACAAATAAAAAAATAAAAATTTCATTGAAAAACCTAAATATTTAAAAAGTGAAGATGTTTCATATAATTAATAATTGAAACAAAAGAAAATCGCAAAAGAAGTTAAAGGTGTTTAAAAAGATGGTCACTTTAAACTAATAAATTTAATAAATCCAATTTGAATACAATTTTTAAAGTAAAGTAATAGTAAATCTAAATGACAAGAAAAAAGAGAAAAAATAAGAAAAATCAGAGTGCATAAAAGAAAAGCTAAAATAAGTGTAGAAAAATATTGAGTTTTAAATTTATTTTGTAATATACAAACAAATAAATAAAAGTGAAATAATAATTTATTTAAAAAGATGGAAAAGGAAAAAGAGTAGTCCTAATTTTGAAGTGAAATTGAAATATAAGTTATAAAAGTGGATGCAAAATAAAAGATAATTAATGGTAAAAATATAAAATAAAAGAAAATTTAAAACGAAATAGATAAAAAAGAAACATATTTTCAACATAAAATTAAAATTCATAAATGCAATAATATATGCATTAGGTGGTAACCCTTAATATTGCTTAACAGAATTTTTCCCTAGCAACAAACACTTCATAATCGAACGGAGGCCTTCATCGATCATCAAGAGTGCTGAAATAAGTGAGTAATTTTGATTTTATTGTTGTTTGATTAGATACATTGTTGTGGTGAGAGCGTTTGAAAGTAATCACGAGAGAGCGATGATAGTGCTCAAACAATCAACTAAGAGTTGATAGAATAAGATGTACTTATTTTTAGTACCACTAACTAAACATAAATCAGTGAGTACTTTCAGGTACTCTCATTTGCAGTAATGACATTGTTTTTTTTGCGTACCTACTCTTATACCTCAATTTCATTTCCATCGTAATACACTAAAAAAAAATGTATGTACATATAAATAGTTTTAAATTTTTAATGTTTCAATGAATAAACTATATTAATAAAATTCGTAATTCACGGACCTAATTTTCTATTAGTTAAAATATAAATAAACAATAAAATAATTACTACAATATGAATGCACTAAATTAAACTTAAAATAACAAACTCTTTAACAATGTCACTTTAAACTAATAAATTTAATAAATCCAATTTAAAAGCACCTATTATAAAAAAAAGATACTCAAATCGAATGAATTAGTAAAAAAATATATTAAACTTAGTTATATTCTTTTTCTAAACCAAATTAAATATGAATTATAAATAAATTAAAATCTAATTTAAAAAAGATGATATTTACAATAATTATCTACCACTAAGTTGAAACATGCAATTAAACATAAGATTAGAATGTAAATCATTATGCAATCAATTTTTTTCTTATTTATGAAACTTGATTAATAAATTGTAATCATGTTGAATTAAAATTTTAGTTTCCTGAAGGTATTTGATGGGATACGATAAACATATTTTTGTTGGGAGTTTACACTAAAATGCGTATGTAAAATCAAGGTAGGGAGGGTGATGAAACGCGTTCTCCGATACCATCATGGAGATATTATGTTATGATCTGATAGTGAATGATACTAATAGTTTTTTTATAATAACCATTGTGGGGATTTATTTTTATGGTTATACCGGCCCATGTATTATAATTCTTCGAGTTCACCCAGGGAGTCTGAAATAAAAACCCAATGTACTATTTATGGTAATTTGATTTGGTCAAGAACCACCCATACCCGACTGCTTGCTAGCGGCAGAGATGGCTCCCGCCCGGCTTCATCAATCTTGCCAAGAATTAATTTTTGTAGGTACGACATAATAAAATGGCGCCCTATAAAGATTGTTAAAATTGTTCAAAATTTATTTTGAGTCTAGTAGTACATTACAATAAATGGCGCCCAACGTGGGGCAGGCGTGTCTTCTAGTGTTGAACATACGTTCTTCGGACGTGACTGTCCTTATATTTTTTTAATTTTAAAAGTTCCTTAATTTTAAATTTCACCTTCTTATGTTTAATTGAATGAGTTTGGTAATCAAATAGTATCTCTTCCCTTTATGGAATTTCGACTTTTTGGCGTTTCCTAGTCCGAATAGCTATTGACCTAAAGGCTCTTAGTGACTCCTTTTAGTACTAATGATTTTGATCAAATTTAAGAATATGTTGTATTGTTTTATTTTTGAACGTGGTAACAGAACCCACGTGCTAACATGTTATTCAGGAATTACAAACATGTGGCTGATTGCACATGATTGTCCGAAGACATGTAAGAGATCAAAATTGGTAACTGTTGCATTCAATGATAAAATTATTAGATTTTCATAGCCCTGATATTTTTTTTATTTCATCTATCGATCGTACAATAAGAGTTTATCCTATCCTAGAAATCATATTATCATTATTAGGAAGACAATAATTATTCAAAGTTAAATCACATTTTAAATAAAAAAAATATATTGTTTTAAATAATTTCGAAACACTGACCAAATGGCAGTTCAGCATAGTTCCGAAAATATTGCCGCTTTATCAGCGGCCACGTCTGAAGTAACATGTGCTATTTGTTTGTTAGCCATGACAACAGGTCAGGAATGCTTGATTACTAAGTGCAACCACGTTACGGATTCTCAAGAATGCCCGTGCTGCAGAAGAGTTTGCAATTTTCGCGAACTAGCACCAATGAATATATAATCTAGTAATAATCACTTTGTGAGCGAGAAATGGTAGAGGAAATAAAACGAGACGCCACAACACACGATCTTATCAAAAACGCATTTACGAAGATAGTAGTCAGATTATCCAATCAGAAAAGCGACCAGTTAGAGAAATTCCTCATGTGAATTCAAATGTATCTCTGACGTTGTTGGACATGAATCCATCTGATTTTAATGATATTTAGACAATCAAAATTTTGTTGTTAACACTGCATCTGTTATACATAATGATCAACCTTTTGTTACTCATACGTCAGCTGAAGTGATGAGCAACAATGGTGCCCCAGTAAACACAATAGACTACGGTAAAATATCTCATATGATAGAGAATAGTTTACACCGATTATTGCAAAATTTAAATCTGCAACCAGCTGTTGCTGTAAATAATATTACACATTTAAATTTTCCTCACAATGCGAATAACGCGCCAAGACAAAACACCACTAGACAACATATGTCTATACAGAATACTTCAAGACAATATGAACCAAGGTTCAGTTTACAAAATAATCACGTAACAAATTATAATTCAAATCTTAGTCCAGAGAAAGTCACTTCGATGATACAAAGCTGGAATGTAAAATTTTATGGTTCGGGCGATGGCCTAAACGTAGAAGAATTTTTGTATAGAATAAGATTTTTGGTATCTGATACTTTAAATAACGATTTCGAGGCATTATGCCGAAATTTAACGGTAGTACTTACGGTACCAATTCCTGGCGATACCATAAGCAAGTGCCTTGCATAATTTGGCAAGGTTTATGTGCTGCAATAATGTACCAGTATAAGGACTACAAGTCTAATTATGACATTCGTGAAGAAATTCGAGGTCGAAAACAAAGACCCACGGAACCATTTGAAGTTTTTTACGATGCGTTCGTAGCAATTGCTGAGCGTTTATCGGAGCCTATCGAGGAATCGGATTTGATAGAAATAATCATCCGAAACTTACGGCCAGATATTCGACACGAGCTTTTATATGTACCGATTCATACGATAGCACATTCGCGTAAGTTATGGCTGAAGAAGTTTTTAAGCGAAGTCAAACTCGCAACTTACCAAACAATTTGACGCATCAACGTAATGTCGCCGAAATTGGAAATCAATATCAATCCGAAAGTGAAGAATCTTTAGCAGATAACGTATTTTCAGTGGATGCATTGCATCAAAAGCCTAATGTTGGAATTGTGACGAAGAGGGTCACATGTGGGATGACTGTCTACGCGAGCGTAGAATTTTTTGCTACGGCTGTGGCGCCAAAAATATTTATAAATGTACTGCAAAACGGGCGGAAAACTTAACTCAACAGCAGAACTTATTTATCAACAGCAGAATGGTACCCAAACAAAATCTAAAAAAAAAGAATTTTTACCGGCTAGTTCAGTAAGGAGTAGTCAATGCAATGACAATCATGATGTTGAAAATGAATATAAAAATATTAGAATTTTGAAGCGAGATTTTTATAATGAATCACAACTTAAAAAAATTATATATCCAGTTCGACCACTACATGGAAGATGGAGAGAATATGTGGCAAGACGAAATGAAATTTTCAAGGATTTTGATTTAAAGAATAATAATATGAAAACTAAAAGATCTACTGCACGTTTACGTAAATATTGGAAAGAGCTCAGGTGATCCAGGAAACTTTTAGAGTCTGCAATTTAATTACAGCAAAGATATGCGCTACTATGCTAATGTCAGTTTTCTTGATTACAATGAACTCGGATTGTTAGATACAGGCGCGAGTGTGAGCTGTATCGGATCAGATTTAGCTTTAGAAAAATTTTCAGATAATTTAAGATTTCATAAATCAAATTTAGCTGTTGCAACCGCAGATGGAAAAAGACAAAATGTTTTAGGCTGGTTAGATGTAGATTTAACATATAAAAATGAAACAAATAAAATAAAATTATTCATTATTCCTTCATTATTACAAAGGCTTATTTTAGGAATCGACTTCTGGATGTCCCTAATATTAAAAAATCTGCTACTGATGACAATGAAAAAATGTATCCCTTAAATTCATTTCAACGTCAACAACTGGAGTGTGTTAAATCTCTTTTTCCAAATTTTGAAATACAAAGATTAGGTAGAACGTCCTTGATTGAGCACGAGATAGACGTGGCTGATGCGAGACCAGTTAAACAAATATTTTAACCTGTGTCCCCTGACGTCGAAAAACTTATGTTTAAAGAAATCGACCGAATGTTAAATGTAGGTGTTATAGAACCGTCAACTAGTGCCTGGAGTTCGCCAATGAGAATGGTGATAAAACCCAACAAAATAAGACTATGCTTAGACGCTAGAAAGCTTAATGGAATAACCCGAAAAGAAGCTTATCCTCTGCCGAGCAAATCTTATCTCGAAAATTGGTTTGAAAGATGCGTATTGGCGAATTGGTCTAAAAGAAAGTTCGAAACCCTTGACTGCATTCACTATACCAGGAAGGTATTGTACGAATTCGGATTGTGCAATGCTGGCCAAACTATGTTCAGACTTAAGGATGAGATAGTTCTCCCAGATTTGCGTCACTGTGTGCTCGCATATCTTGATAATCTTTGCATTGTTTCAGATAATTTCGACACACATCTATCAATATTGGTTAGAATTGCTGATCACTTTAAAAAAGCGAATTTAACGTTAAATATAAACAAAAGTAAATTTTGTATCACACAGGTTAAGTATCTTGGATACGTCATTGGAAATGGTGGTATAGCTACCGATTCAGAAAAGATTAGTTCAGTAATTTCATGGCCCTCACCTAAAAATTTAAAACAAATGAGAGGATTTTTAGGACTTGCAGGATGGTACAGGAGATTTATAGAAAACTTTGCAAATGTTACATTTCCTATCACAGAAGTTTTGTCTACCAAAAGAAAATTTGTATGAAATTATGAAGCCCAAAAAGCTTTCGAGAAAGTAAAACGACAGCTGCAGTTCTTACAAATCCCGATTTCAATAAAAAGTTTTATGTTCATTGCGACGCTAGTAATTTTGGCATAGGTGCAGTGCTAGTGCAACTTGCAGATGAAGGTGCGGAAAAGCCTACAGCTTTCATGTCAAAAAAACTAAATACAGCACAACGCAACTATAGCGTTAATGAACGCGAATGTTTAGCAGCGATAGAGGCAATAAATAAATTTCGTTGTTATTTAGAAATACAAGAGTTTGAGGTGATTACGGATCACTTCAGCTTGATCTGGTTGATGCGACAACCCGATTTAAGAGGAAGACTCTGGGTATTTAAACTGCAAGCATTTAAATTTACCATTCGTCATCGAAAAGGGAAAGAAAATGTTGTGCCTGATGCCTTATCTAGAATTCATTGTAATGAAGTTTCTGCGTTAGAAGATATAGGTCCCGAAATTGATTTAAATTCTAAACATTTTCAAGATACGGATTATAACGATTTAAAAGCTAAAATTAATTTACATCCTGAAAAATATCCAGACATTAAAATTGTTGAGAAATATGTGTACATCAGAACAGAGCATTATAGTGGTGTTGATCAACAAGAGCAAAATGCTTGGAAAATGTGGATACCCCAGCAACTGCGTAGAGATATGTTGGTTAGAGCCCATGATTCAATAATTTCAGCTCACGGAGCCATGGTAAAACTCCTAAATCTTTTGCGTAGATTTTTTATTGGCCAGGAATGGTTAGAGACGTGCGCAATTTTATAAGAGAATGTGATGTGTGCAAATCAACAAAATCATCTAATATATCTCTAAAACCACCCATGGGAAAGCAAGCTCAATCTTTTAGGCCATTGCAACGACTATATATTAATATACTCGGACCTTATCCGAGAAGTAAAAATGGTAAAATTGGTTGTTGTTGACCATATGACAAAATTTCATTGGCTGTGTCCTCTGAGGAAATTTACTTCATGTGCGATTCAAGATTTTTTTGTTGAAAGCAATTTTTCATGTGTATGGTGTCCCGGAGACAATTATTAGTGATAACGGATCACAATTTAAGACAAATGAATTTAATTCGTTTTTGACCAAATTAGGCATATCACACGTTTACACGGCAATTTATTCGCCTCAATCTAACGCCTCAGAGCGCGTTAACCGATCGTTAATAGCTGCGATACGTGCATATTTAAAAAATGATCACCGTGAATGGGACATTAATCTGACTGCGATAAGTTGTTCATTGCGAAATTCGATTCATCAATCGATAAATTGTTCTCCTTATCATGCATTATTTGGGTTCGATATAATAACGCATGGATCAACGTACGAACTATGAAAAAACATTACACTGATTGACGAACCGGCTTACAAATTGACAAATTGGCATTGATGCGTAAAGACATTAGAACAAACATTAAAAAAGCATACGAACAAAATGTTAAAAAGTACAACTTGCGTTCTCGCCCCGTTTTTTAACGTGGGTCAAGAAGTTTTCCGGCGCAACTTTATTCAAAGTAACTTTGAACAAAACATTAATGCGAAGTTATGTCCTGGTTTTCTAAAGGCTAGAGTGCGTGAAAAAATAGGAACTCATTATTATGTTTAAGAAGACCTCCCCGAAAACCGTTTTCGAATCTAAAGATGGTATTTTTTGTTTCACTGTGTAATTAATAAAATATAAATAGTATATATAATAAATAAAAAATTTAAAAAGAAAAAACATTGTTTTAATCAAGGATTGTAACCGTAACCGCAACCGATATACGTTTAAAACCGTTTCATTTTTAAAATCGAAACCGTTATACGAAAATCAGATATAAACCGATATCCAAAACCGAAATAAACGGTTTCGGTTTTATACCGGTTTAAAACGGTTTTTAAAAAAGTATAAAAAGAAACACAAAAAATTTTTTTTTTTTATATAGAAGATCTTAAATACAAGGCATATTTTAATGTCATTTAATATAATTTGGAGGTACCGAAATAAAAATGTCTTGCTGTACAAAAATATTCACATTTTTTTTTTGAGAAACAATAGCTGCGTATTTTTCATACTTGAACTGGTTCAAATTGAAGTTCAGTTCAAATTTTATACGTAAAGCAAAAACAACAATTAAACCAACATGGCAGCTGGTTCAATTAATTTTAACTAAAATTTTTGTGGTTGTGAAATTACCTTAAAATTTTCTGAGATTTGCTACTGTTTAATAGATGTCGCCTTCATTTATTTTATTGACAGCATTTAAAATTCTCCTGAAATCAGGGCTAGCAATTGGAATTGGTTTGACATAAAAACACAAAAAAAGAATGTGGTATGAAAAATATTTATATACAAACAATTATAAGCATATATTTAGTGGCTTTTTTAATTTTTTTAGAAAATTAAAACTCTAACGCAACAAATAATTATTAGTCTAAATGACTACTATATTGATCTTTGTATTACTGTAAGGTAAATTTTGCTTGGAAATCAAGAAAAACCAAAAGTTTTTGAAAAAAGTTAAATAAAATGTGCGAATTTACACGTTTTTACGTTTCAGAATGAAATTTTCTTAAAAACTAATGCTAAAACTAATATCACAAATAACTATCACAGAGAGATTCCAATATCACCACAAGTATCGCAGATTTGTCCAAATAAAATGTATATCCCAAGTAAGTTTTCTTAATAAAATATTCGAAAATTCGTGTTATAACCATACAATTTTAATTAGGGCATAATCGACTGCAAAACGATCTAAAGAAGAAAAAACCCAAAAAGTAGTCCTAATTTTGAAGTGACATTGAAATATAAGTTATAAAACAGGTACTGCTGTTGATTCGGCCAGTAACACTGCATTGGACACTCGAAAAATCATTTTCCAAAAAAGTAAGAAAGTTGAACTATATGGAAAAGTGCATGGAGATATTTTCAATGAAAAAAAATTATTGCTGAACAATGTAGATTTGAGAATTATATTCAATTTAGAGAAGTCTGCATTTTATATTCTGGAAATAACTGGCGAATCACTTAAAATTTTGGAGGCTCAATTATTTATGAATCTTGTTACAATTAATCCAGGAATACTTCTCGCTCATCATAAGGTGATACTAAACAAAAACGCTATATATCCATACAGCAGAGTAGAAGTAAAGTCATTCAAACTCTATCTAGGCAATCACTCTCTATCAATTGATAATATGGTGATTGGACAGCTACCCAACTATTTATCATTTCATATAAATAAAGATATAGAGGAGATAGAAAACTCAATCCCTTTGAATTTAAACATTTTTATTTACAACGATTTAATCTATCAATTAGGTCAAGTACCTTCTCAACCATTAGAATTTGATTATCAACATAAAACCAATGGTATGAGCTCAAGAGGATACAATTTGCTTTTCAAGGGGAATGGCATTAAATATTTCGATAAAGGAAATCATATAACTAAGGACTTGTTTGATAATGGATTTTTCATTCTAGCATTTGATCTTACTGCTGATCAATCTAATACCCACATGTGTGCAAACTTATTAAATCAAGGAACCATTCGAATCGAATGAAGATTTGCTAAACCATTAGAAAAGGCTATTACTTGAATTATTTATAGTGAATATGACTCTATGCTAGACATTGACCGAAATCGAAACGTTCGAGTTACTTTTTAAATATGAATACTTTGCAAATAAGAAATGATCTGAGTAAAAATACTTTTATCAGGCGATATTTCAAGGGGCTGTTTGCGTCAGATCAATTGCCAAAAACAATAACGAAACCAGCTATTATAATAGCAAATAATGATCCTTCTTATGCTCCTGGTTCTTATTGGATTGCGTTTTATTTTAATAATAAAAATAATGCAAAGTATTTTGATTCATCTGGACATGCACCTGATAAACAAGAGTTTATAAACTTTATCAATAGAAATAGTAAACATTTTATTAATAATAAACAACGAATTCAAGGGGATTTTTCCAACACTTGTGGATACTACTGCTATTTATTTGCTTTATTCAAAAGCAAGAAAGAAAGCCATCAAAACTTTCTTAAATTGTTTAATAAAACTAATTATAAGTATAATGATGTAAATGTTTTAAAATTATATAAGAAAAACTACAAAAATAAGAAAAACAAAAATAAACTGAAATAAATTAAAACCAAGGATTGAAACCTAAACGAATAACGGTTTCGATTTCGGTTTTTTCCGCGTTTCGGTTTTATGTTTTTATAACGAAACGGTTTCGGTATACGGGTTCCATGTTACGGTTTCGGTTTTTATATAAAATATTTCATATTTTTCAATGTCTTCAACAAAAAACCTGGGGTAAAGTGGAACATGGAGTAATGTGGGAAATTGCAATTTTTGACCATGTTTTTGCATTTAAAAAATAAAACCAATTGGCAAGTGCTTCTCAATATGACATCAACTTTTTCATCCATAGCTATAATCAAATTAATATCTTTTTTCTGCATATAAAATCAAGTGAAAAAAAAAATACAACCTGGTTTGGAAATAATGTTACATTGTTTAAATGGTGCTAAATTATGTTCAAATTGTAATATTGGGGTAAATTACGAATCATTTTCTGTGGTAAAGTGGGAAACGTAATTTAAGCAACAAACGTAATGTTAGTTTGTGTTATATGAATTATTTCGCAAATAAAAAACTTCAATCGTGACCTCAAACCAATGAAAAGCAACATTTTTACTTCACCTGAGATATTATCTGAATCACAGAAGAGAGCTGAGAAGCGAACCTTAAACTAGAGCAACAAGAATACATCGGTAAATATTCTTAAACTTTATAAGAATAAGAAGAACTTTGTACAATTTCCATCCAAAGAAAGTCAATTTCAACAATTCAGTGAACTGCAATATCTGCGAACTGTATACTTAAAATGTACGAACTTGACAACCAGCAACTACATCTGTGTCTATTGTCACTTAATAAATTCTGACTAGGAGTAAATGCACTTTATTTTTCGTATTTTCTTAAGTAGTTACTAAGATATTTATAATATTAAACAATTCAAAGACAATAAATATAAGGAATATTTCGTATAGGCATATTTCTGCTTTCGTCAACAATAACGAATTACGATGCGCATACACACCCTTTCACAACGACAACTCTTCGTTACTATCCTGTATCATTGCATGGCAACAAACAGACGCATGACAACAGATAGACGCATAACAACAGACAGACGCATGGCACCACACTACATGTATGTATCTAGTACAGATATCTAGTTGGCAACAACAACGAGTTTTCTCTGTGGTACAAAAAAGTCCCGCCAAAAATTCTATCAAAAGCTTGGATGCTGCTTTGTTCGCATTTTTGTTGTTGTTGCACTTTCAAACGAATCAGCAGATTTGTGAAAAACAAAAAGCAATATCAGCTAAATGAGGTACACGTTCATATATTAATTTCTTTTTGTTTTATAAGTTAAATGAAATAATTCACATAGAACTTAATTAAGAAAAACTTCATAATTTTACAATTAATTAAAAAATTATGTATAAAAGTAAAACAAAAATAATAATGTGAATAGCACAGTGCATATGCACAATCGATGTACGAACTAGCGAGAAAAAAAAGACAAAAAAACATTGTTTTGTCAAATTTATCTTTTTGTCAAAAGTGCTTCAAAAGCACTTTTTACCGCTTTAAAAGTGCTTCACTGATCTTATATTTAAGATGCTTATATTCATTAGCTTTGAAAAACAAAAAAAAAAATTAAAACACACATCTCCATTAATGTATGCGTTCAAAACTATTTTGCACGCATTCCATTGTTACTTGTTCAATATATAGTAATATCATGAATTCTTTTGGATTTCATTATTACCTTAAAAAAATAATAAATACAATAAAATGATAAAAAAAACGCAATAGTATTGCTTTTCTTGCATTTCTTGCAGTGTTAGTCTTGCACTTGCTCTTGTTCTTGCAAGAAAATCTCGATTTTGTTCGCAAATATTGCAGTTCACTGAATTGTTGAAATTGACTTTCTTTGGATGGAAATTGTACAAAGTTCTTCTTATTCTTATAAAGTTTAAGAATATTTACCGATGTATTCTTGTTGCTCTAGTTTAAGGTTCGCTTCTCAGCTCTCTTCTGTGATTCAGATAATATCTCAGGTGAAGTAAAAATGTTGCTTTTCATTGGTTTGAGGTCACGATTGAAGTTTTTTATTTGCGAAATAATTCATATAACACAAACTAACATTACGTTTGTTGCTTAAATTACGTTTCCCACTTTACCACAGAAAATGATTCGTAATTTACCCCAATATCACAATTTGAACATAATTTAGCACCATTTAAACAATGTAACATTATATCCAAACCAGGTTGTATTTTTTTTTCACTTGATTTTATATGCAGAAAAAAGATATTAATTTGATTATAGCTATGGATGAAAAAGTTGATGTCATATTGAGAAGCACTTGCCAATTGGTTTTATTTTTTAAATGCAAAAACATGGTCAAAAATTGCAATTTCCCACATTACTCCATGTTCCACTTTACCCCAGGTTTTTTGTTGAAGACATTGAAAAATATGAAATATTTTATATAAAAACCGAAACCGTAACATGGAACCCGTATACCGAAACCGTTTCGTTATAAAAACATAAAACCGAAACGCGGAAAAAACCGAAATCGAAACCGTTATTCGTTTAGGTTTTAATTTATTTCAGTTTATTTTTGTTTTTCTTATTTTTGTAGTTTTTCTTATATAATTTTAAAACATTTACATCATTATACTTATAATTAGTTTTATTAAACAATTTAAGAAAGTTTTGATGGCTTTCTTTCTTGCTTTTGAATAAAGCAAATAAATAGCAGTAGTATCCACAAGTGTTGGAAAAATCCCCTTGAATTCGTTGTTTATTATTAATAAAATGTTTACTATTTCTATTGATAAAGTTTATAAACTCTTGTTTATCAGGTGCATGTCCAGATGAATCAAAATACTTTGCATTATTTTTATTATGAAAATAAAACGCAATCCAATAAGAACCTGGAGCATAAGAAGGATCAGTATTTGCTATTATAATAGCTGGTTTCGTTATTGTTTTTGGCAATTGATCTGACGCAAACACCCCCTTGAAATATCGCCTGATAAAAGTATTTTTACTCAGATCATTTCTTATTTGCAAAGTATTCATATTTAAAAAGTAACTCGAACGTTTCGATTTCGGTCAATGTCTAGCATAGAGTCATATTCACTATAAATAATTCAAGTAATAGCCTTTTCTAATGGTTTAGCAAATCTTCATTCGATTCGAATGGTTCCTTGATTTAATAAGTTTGCACACATGTGGGTATTATATTGATCAGCAGTAAGATCAAATGCTAGAATGAAAAATCCATTATCAAACAAGTCCTTAGTTATATGATTTCCTTTATCGAAATATTTAATGCCATTCCCCTTGAAAAGCAAATTGTATCCTCTTGAGCTCATACCATTGGTTTTATGTTGATAATCAAATTCTAATGGTTGAGAAGGTACTTGACCTAATTGATAGATTAAATCGTTGTAAATAAAAATGTTTAAATTCAAAGGGATTGAGTTTTCTATCTCCTCTATATCTTTATTTATATGAAATGATAAATAATTGGGTAGCTGTCCAATCACCATATTATCAATTGATAGAGAGTGATTGCCTAGATAGAGTTTGAATGACTTTACTTCTACTCTGCTGTATGGATATATAGCGTTTTTGTTTAGTATCACCTTATGATGAGCGAGAAGTATTCCTGGATTAATTGTAACAAGATTCATAAATAATTGAGCCTCCAAAATTTTAAGTGATGATTCGCCAGTTATTTCCAGAATATAAAATGCAGACTTCTCTAAATTGAATATAATTCTCAAATCTACATTGTTCAGCAATAATTTTGTTTCATTGAAAATATCTCCATGCACTTTTCCATATAGTTCAACTTTCTTACGTTTTTGGAAAATGATTTTTCGGGTGTCTAATGCAGTGTTACTGGCCGAATCAACAGCAGTACCTGAGGTTGTTAAATGTGTTTTACTGGCATCCGTCCCATAGTTTAATAGAGTTTGTATATAGGATCGATAATGATAGTTATTATCGCTCTGCCAAATCAATACATTGTTTAAATATACTGAAGAGCTTCTGAATATTGAGTGAAGAATATTATTAACTATGCCAACATAACCATCAGTAAAGTCATTATAATATATATCTTTTAATTGTACCACAAGTCGTAAATAAACACTAGACAAATCTCTATATGTTTCATCATTTCCTAGGCACACAAATTCAATTGTCCCAGCATTATCTAAAGACGCAATCGGATTATATGCGACTTCTTCGGTACGCTAAATACTATTTTGAATTGGAAGAGATTCAAATAAATCAAGTTTACTTTTCATTCACTCTATTTGAATGTTTTTATTTTTATGAGAAAATATCCTTTGTTAAGTTTTTTTTTGTTTTACGTAGATATTTACGTATTTTTCTGAAACGTTTGCTGGTGGTTGTTTTTCTAGAATGACGAATCAGCTTAGAGTTCTTTCGTTTTATATTATTTTTACCCGATCCCTTTTGAAATTTCTTAGATGTTTTATTGACTGCCTTATTTGTGAGATTGACTATTGCCTCTCTACCTTGTTCTTCCAAATTATTTCTAAGTGGCTTTCTTCCAAAGTCATTAATAATAGATTTTCCAGATTCAATAGCCTGATTTTTTACAGCATTTAAGCCCGAAAGAAATAAAGGTTTTAAATGTCTATACAACCCAGCAAAGAATAATCCAATTACTCTACTTGCTGAACTAATCTCGGGGCTATGTACAGTGTTCCAATATGACATATTCCGGATCCCGATTGATTAAGATATAGTTGCTCCATGACTTGATGTGTTAAATATGAGTTAGTTATTAGAGTTCATCATCATTTATAGTCTTTTATTTCTTTTTCGAAAGTGAAGAGTAATATATATAGGTACACTGCTTGGTTTAAAATGAGTTTTACGTCCATTTAGATCAGGTTTTAGAATAGAAACATCCTTAATTGTTAATATTTCAATTTGTTAGTATTTTACCAATGCAAATCTTATTAGTTGTCTAATTCCTTCAAACATCTTAAATTTGTGTCACCAACACATCTAGGTTTAATTTTATCAGTATACACCAGCAAAATGTCTGGTACTAAAACATCTGCTACACTCGTATCTATATGACGATGATTTACAAATTTTTCAGTAATTCCAACTTCCCAATCTGCGGTTATTTGTAGATTGTACATTTTTAGTGTATACACTCACAGAGTTATTACTCATAAACGTCACACAAAATTCGCCTAAGTTGTTCATTATGGCGTATATCAACATGTGATAAATCTTTTTACTCAATGTTTTATTTTATATTAAATAATGTTATCCACTCAACGTCGTTTTCACCATACTTATCTTAGCTTTATATGATTGATTTAAAACTCGATATTTTTAATATTTTTTCTTTAATGTAGCTCTAGTTAGTTTCAAAGACTGTTTTTATCTAGTATTGTCCACAGTACTATTTAAATTTGGTGTCATATCCAAAAATTTTCTTTTTACTTTTTAAGGAGTTGGTGTAGTCAGAAAATCAGCCATATTTTTCTTGTATTTACCAAGTATTGCGGAGATTCAAGGTTTTTTAGGGTTAACCAATTTACTTCTATATATAATTTCTTCATTTTCATTATTTCGGTCCAAATATTTCTGATCATCACTATGTCATCGAATTTATCACAATGGTATCGAATTTATATTGTCTGAATTGTACGGAATAGTGATGTCATTAGTAAAATCACTAGTCTGAGTTCCACTCTCTTTTCTGTCGTTTATTTGTTCACCTTCATTATTTACTTCTAATTGTTTATGAAGTTTCAAATTGCATTTTAAATGAAAATATTTGCTTAGTTCTTGTTGAATACTTAAGCATTTATTAAACTCGGTTACATTTTTATTTGAAAATATTGGTAAAAGTTTTCGATTTAAAAATATTGATGCAGAAGGGTCATTTAAAATCATATTATATGTATTTGGATGTATTTATAAAACTTTATTTAATTTCAATTTAGACATTTTCAATTAATTTTCCAATTACTCCGGACAGCAACGAAGAAATAAGCACTGGTAAGAATCCTCCTTTCTGAATAAGAACTTTTCGTTTCGAGCTCAGTGATCGCTTTGAGCAGGCCAGACATCTAAGTTTTTTTTTATACTTTTTTAAATATTGTTTATAATTAATTTTTAAATTATTATTTCTACTGAGGGTATTATGAGAAATTTCTGCTATGGTGTTAGATTCTTTTTGTAAACCATTTTCACTGGTATCGCAGTAACAATAACAAAAATCTTTATCAAAAATATTTGTTCGATATCTTAATAGATCATTTACACTTTGTGTAAGATTAATTAGTAAATAGCCATGGTCTTCATCGGTAACCTCTTTATATATCCTCATCAACTATTTTGAATTTTCAGGACACATTTGTGGCCAAGTGCTGAAATTGTAGTTTATCCCGAGGTTTCTTAAATAAAACAATATATTTTGTATTTAATGAAATGTCTCGAGTATGGGAAGATTTATGAAAAATATTTTGAGTTACAACAAATATAGACAAATTTCGATGATGTGATCCTTTTGTGAAAAGCTAACATATTTCTTTATTGAATGCTCCCATCATTAGATCATCCAAAATAATAAGAACTGGTTCATTTAATTTATTTTCGAAATTTTCAGGTATTCCTTCAAAATATTCAATATTTTTAAATGACGGCTTTGCATGTTCATCTCATAACACCGAATGACTCTATAAATATGCTTGCTAATCAATATATCTCTGTTTTCTAATAAATTCTTCAAAAATGTGGTTTTTCCTAAACCTGGTGGTCCGCTAATTAGCATTGTGAATAGATGAAAAAATTGATAAAACATTTTATATGATTGAATTATATAATACGAATGAAAGACATTTTTATTTTATATTTTATCAATACTCATTTATTTAATTAAATTAATGTGTGTACTAAACCTAATTCATAAATATAACTTTATAAGTTTTTCAATCTTTTCATAGGTATACTTAAAGTATGAACATTCGCAGGTATCTGGTCCGCATGTTGTTTCAATTTTAGACCAATAACAACATACATAGTGTTTTCCATTAGTTGAATTTACCTTTTCCATATTCTGATATTGCTTTAAAGATTCGATGTGATCTAAAATTTCCAATTTATAATCCTCAAATAAGACATTTTCAAACTCAGTTAAAAAACGTTTAATAGTCAATAGATCCATTATCCGGAGATCCATTCATACTTAAAGTATGAACATTCGCAGGTATCTGGTCCGCATGTTGTTTCAATTTTAGATCAATAACAACATACATAGTGTGTTCCATTAGTTGAATTTACCTTTTCCATATTCTGATATTGCTTTAAAGATTCGATGTGATCTAAAATTTCCAATTTATAATCCTCAAATAAGACATTTTCAAACTCAGTTAAAAAACGTTTAACAGTCAATAGATCCATTATCCGGAGTGTAAAATATTGTACGTGTATCTTAGATGTAATTCAAAACATGACTAAAATTAATCGACTATACATTGAGAACTTAATTAAATAAAACGAGTTGGGAAAGTTAGGTCACATGGGTAAGTTCGGTAACATGGGGCGGATTTTTATAGTCGGTCGGGCCCGACTATGGAATATCCTACACCTTTGGTGGGGATATTAACCCTCAGAATATCATTCATATACCAGAAATGTACGTCTTATATCCCCATAAATTAAAAAATTATATAAAGTATAAAAAACAAAAAAAAAAAATTTTAAAAATGTAATTGGGCGGACCACGCCTATATTTAAAATTTTGAAAATCAAATATTTCATAGATTTGATTTTAATAATTTACGGATCAAATTTCCACTATGAAAACCCGGGAAAAAATGAAAAAAAAATGTGGGCGGATCACGCCCATTTTTGGGCCACATATTTTTAGCTGAATTCTAACAATACGTTTTAAATTTTATAACTATACATTGAATACTTTTCGAGTTATTAGTCCCGAAAAAGTTATATAAAATTGACTTGTATGGGAGGTGGGCGTGTCCGTTGACCAATTTGGCTCATTTTCAAACTCGGTTCCTACTTTTGTCTAAAATATATTGAGACGAAATTTCATCGCATTCTGATCAGTATTTCTCAAGTTATTCTGTATTCGGACAGCAAGACAGCAAGACAGCAAGACGGACAGACAGACAGACAGACAGACGGACATGGCTAAACGGACCCGGGGATTGTTGCTGATCAAGAATATATATACTTTTCCATACCGGACACGCCTGCTAAGGGGCGTTACAATATATGCACAAAGTTAATATACCCTGTACCTCATAGGTGTAGGGTATAATAAAAGACGCATGATATTTAGTATATGGGCCATTCCACACCAAATCGACCAGCGGTGGGAACTCATCTTATTCGATTTCAATGAAATTTGCACAACTGATAAAAAGTATCGAGATATGCATTGATTAATTTATTTGAGATTTTACTTTTTTGATTTCCATAAAATTTGGGCAACTGATAGGCAACATACCACATGTTCTCGTTTAGAAGTCAGAACTTAATTTTTCTGAAAGCATGTTCTATTAGCTTTAAATTTAGCCATCAATGGAGTTTCTAACATTTCTAGTTTAAGAGATATTTAAAAACAAACAACCATACAAAAGTGATTTTTGGACCATTTTTTGTAAATTTGAACCACTGCATCTCTGGAAGCAGTGGGCGAAAAATTAAACCAAAAATTGATCAATGCATATCTCGATACCCTTTATCAGTTGTGCAAATTTAGTTAAAATCGAAGAACATGAGTTCCAACCGCTGGTCGATTTGGTGTGGAATGACCCATATACTAAATATCATACGTCTTTTATTTTATAAAATTAAGTTCTGAATGTATAGTCGATTAATTTAGTCATGTTTTGAATTTTTGCTGTTTACGCTGGATCCCAGATAGACGAAGCCCTTCACAATGTCGAACTTGTGGGTGTCAAAATCAGCTTTTTGTCCAAGACGCACGGACTCTTTTTTGCTTGTTGACACAAGGAACTTCGTCTTGTCCTCGTTCACCGCTAGACCCATTCGACGCGACTCTTTCTCCAATCTGGAGAATGCTGCGCTGACTGCTCGTGTGCTCCTGCCAATGATATCAATATCGTCGGCATATGCGAGCAGCATGACACTTTTGTTGAGGATAGTCCCGCTTTGACGGAGTTCGGCAGCTCGAACTATTTTCTCCACCAATATGTTAAAAAAGTCGCACGATAGGGAGTCACCCTGTCTGAAACCTCGTTCGGTATGAAATGGCTCGGAGAGGTCTTTTCCTATTCTCACTGAGCAACGTGTGTTGCTCAGGGTCATCCTGCAAAGCCTTATAAGTTTCGCAGGTATACCGAACTCAGACATTGCGGCGTATAATCGTTCCCTTATCGGAGTGTCGAAGGCGGCTTTATAGTCGACTAATAGGTGGTAGGTGTCGATCTGTTTTTCTAGGGTCTTTTCCTGGATTAGGCGCAATGTGAAAATCTGGTCTATGGTGGACTTTCCAGGTCTGAAGCCGCACTGATAAGGTCCAATCAGTCTGTTGACGATGGGCTTCAGTCTTTCACATAATACGCTCGATAGAACCTTGTATGCGATATTTAGTAGGCTGATCCCACGGTAGTTGGCGCAGATAGTGGGATCCCCTTTCTTAAGGATTGGGCAGAGTACACTGAGGTTCCAGTCACTTGGCATGCTTTCATCCGACCATATTCTGCTTACGAGCTCGTGCATGCTCTCTATTAGCTCTTCGCCTCCGGTCTTAAACAATTCAGCAGGCAGACCATCAGCACCTGCGGCTTTGTTGTTTTTCAGCCGAGCAATGGCTGTTCTGACCTCGTCATGGTCGGGTGGCGGAATCTCAACGTCGTCATTAAGTACTGGGGTTGCCGGGTTTGCTTCTCTATCGGTGGAATTGAGGTCATCATCACCGGTCAGCAGTTTAGAGAAGTGATCCCTCCATATTTTCAGTGTGCTCTGGATATCTGTCACTAGATTTCCGTTCTCATCTTTACAGGAAGAGGCTCCGGATTTCGAACCTCCGGCTAGGCGTCTTATTTTCTCGAAGAATTTTCGAGCCTCATTCCTGTCCCCATGCATCTCAATCTCCTCACACTCACGTCTTTCTGCCTCGCTTTTTTTACGCCTGAAAAGACGTCTCTCTTCCCTCCCCTTCTCTTTGTATCGCTCCTTCGCAGCTCGCGTAGCTACTGACTGCAGGGTGGATTTGTACGCAGCGTCTTTCTCTGCAGTGGCCGCGCGACACTCTTGGTCATACCACTGATTCCTCAGGGGGCGTTGGAATCCAAGCACCTCTTCGGCAGCCGTACGCATAGAGCAGGAGATATGATTCCACTGCGCGCTTATATCATCGAGAGGAGGAGTGCTTTGTCTAAGCAGGTGTGAGAGTCGAGTGGAAAAGGCTTGCGTTGTCTGTTGTGATTGCAGCTTTCCGACGTCTAGCTTTCTCTGCGTTTGGTTCCGTACGTTCTTCGCAGCGTTTAAGCGTGTGCGGACCTTGGCTGCTACAAGGTAATGATCCGAGTCCATATTGGCACCTCGGATAGTGCGTACGTCCATCACGCTTGAAGCGTGCCTTCCGTCAATCACAACGTGATCAATTTGATTTCGAGTTTTTTGATCGAGCGACAACCATGTGGCCTTGTGGATATCGAAATGTTCGAATCTAGTGCTACTAACTACCATGTTTCGTGCTGCGGCGAAGTCGATTAGCCTCGTTCCGTTATCGGAAGTGTTGGCATGGAGGCTAAATTTTCCGATTGTGGGACAATAGATGGCTTCTCTGCCCACCTTGGCGTTAAAATCGCCTAGCACGATTTTGATATCGTGGCGGGGGCAGCGCTCGTATGCGTTGTCTAGGCGCTCGTAGAAGCGCTCTTTTGTCTCGTCATCTTTCTCGTTCGTCGGAGCGTGTGCACAAATTAGGCTGATATGGAAATATTTAGCCTTGATGCGGATTGTTGCGAGCCTTTCGTCCACGGGCGTGAACCTAGAGACAAGGTGGCGGAGTCTCTTGCCGACCACAAATCCACATCCAAATTCGTGTCTCTCCGCACGGCAGCTGTAGTAGATATCACAGGACGCTTGTTTCGAACAGCCCTGTCCCGTCCATCGCATCTCCTGGATAGCGGTGATGTCAGCCTTATATTTTTCGAGGACATCTGCCAGCTGGATAGAGGCACCTTCCCTATAAAGGGTCCGGACATTCCAGGTGCATATCCGTAAATCATGGTCCTTAAAACGTTTGCGTGGATCGTCATCGTTGTAATCGGTCGTTATCTGAGGCTTCTTTTTTGTTTTCATTGGGCGCATAGGTTTTTTCCGTGGTGGGACCCAAACCCAACGCACGAACCCTCACTCTGAGGGAGATGCTCGTCACTCACTTTAGCCGACTTCTACACCGGGTGGTGTAGAGCGCCGTTTCCAGGGACTTCCACGAGGAGGACTTCCACCGAAGTGGAGGTGTCACCATTTGATATATATAGTAGTAGTTTTTTAGTTCTATATATATATATATATATATATATATATATATATATATATATATATATATATATATATATATATATATATATATATATATATATATATATATATATATATATATATATATATATATATATATATATATATATATATATATATATAGTAGTTTTTTTCCAAGTGCACAAAAATTTTAAAAACTTTATTTTGAGCGTATTTGTATCTGGCAATTTGTAAAGTAGTTTGGTAAATTAACTAAACTCGTATCAAGTTTAACATTAATCATTTTAGATGATACACATCTCTCTAGGAAATTTTTTTTGTGCTGTCCTACAACAAAAATTGTACTATATTTCTTGAGCGATTCCAGAATATCTGCAACATTTAAATATTCGATGAATCCCTCTGACCAATCCAGTCCGTTAACATGTCGTTTGCAGAACAAATGTCTTCGTTTCGATGCACTACCTAAATCATTATATGAATAAGGAGATTTAAAAAGGTAGTAGTTAGGTATTACTGAACTCGTATACGCCAACTCTTTAATGAATACTTGATTGCCGTTCCCAGTTATATATTGGAAATCTACTAATAAAACCTTTCCTTTATCAACTGCGTTCATTTTAAATTTGACGATATTTATTAACTAAGGTATTTTTAAATTTTGAAACTGCTTATATAGCGAGAAAGAAAAAATAGTGTTTCTTACTTTGTTTTAAAAGATGGATCAACAGCCAGAAAACAAAAACATCAATCTAATGTAAGAAAGAGACAGGAGCATGAAATTATATTTGGATTGGAGCACTATAACAGCGCTAATATTAAAATTAAGTGTGGATTTTCAACAACGCGGAACTTTAAACCAATGATATGGATTCAATGTAACAAGAAGAATTTCATTGGATTAGAGCGAGATGAATGGATACATCTTATGGCCTATAAGGAATACATACAACTAAAACTTGATCATCATAAGTTTCTTTCTCCAGACACTCTATTAGGTCATCCCACATTACATAATTTATATTGTGTCTTTAAATATCGAAAAGGTGATGGAAAATGTACATTTTTTTAAATCAAAATGGTCATATTGCTTATATTATAGACAATGAAGCCTGGAAGAATATAATACGTATTGGGATTTTTGTGTCATCATTTCTTTTTTGGAATTCAATGCTACAGCATCAAATTTTTGTTTTTTATCATAATAACTTTATTCCGAAATGCTTTGAACTTAAAAAATGTTATGTACAGTTAAATGAATTGAATGGTATAAATGATAAAGATATAAAAATAGAATTAACTAGATTACAAAAATACAAAATTACAAAAAATTACAAAAAAATGCAAAAACAAATAAAAAATGATGTAAAACAGTATAAACTAATCATAAAAGCAAAAGAGACAACTCTATAAATACAAATATTATTTCTTTTTATTTTTAATATATAATTTTACATATTTTTTAAAATGTCCTAAAAAAAAATAGTAGTAAATGAAATTCACAGATTTGCTAGGAAACATTTTCCTAGAAGAAGTTTTATACAAAAAGGTTTAAATGATACATGGCAAATCTAATTGAAAAAATTGTACGAATAAAGGAGGATAAAGTGCTTGTTGAATGGTTGGAATTTAATGATGATCATAACACATGGATTAATAGAAGTCATTTGCTAAATTAAAAATATATAAACAACTATAAAAAGAATTCACATAATATTAACGAATCATATACGTATTAACCTTGTACAGTGCTTAACCTAAAAATTATGATCATAAAAAAATAAAGAGAATATTAAACCCAAAAGTTCTTAAAATATTTGTTTTAGAGATTATCTAAAAAAATAAAATTAATGAAATTTGTAGTTAATAAAGAAATAAATTTATAAAAAATGTTTTTTTATTTAATTTTTTAATTATATTTTTATTATTATTATTATTTTCTATATAATTTAGGTAATACAGTATATATAAATACAATATATATCAAAGATTGAAACCTAAACGAATAACAGTTTCGATTTCGGTTTTTTTTGCGTTTCTGTTTCGGTTACGATTTTGGTTGTAGGTTTTTATTACGAAACGGTTTCGGTATATCGGTTCCAAGTTACAGTTTCGGTTTTTGTATAAATTTTCTTTTATCTATAATTTTCAAATAATTTAACATTGTCAATGAAAAGTAACATTTTGACTACGCCTGAGATATGATCTGAATTTGAGAGGAGAGCCGAGAAGCGAACCTTAAACAAAAGCAAGAATAATACATCTGTAAATATTTTTAAACATTCATGAAAAGAAGAAGAATTATGTACAATTTCCATCCATAAAACCAAAGAATTTTAATTTCAACAATTCAGTGAACTGCAATATCTGCAAATAAATATCTGCCTTTATACTTGAAATGTTCGAACTTGCACTTTATTTTCCGTATAAGTTACTAATTTTTTCTTGTACCACCATTGTATTTTTTTTACCTTATAAGTATCCTTAATATATATGTCTGAAATTTAGGTGTTTTGAAAAAATCATTCAAAAATCAATCAAACTCAGACTTATAAATGGTATTCTATTGAATAGTTCCTTTAAAAGAATTTAAACATTATTTAAATGAACTTTTCAAAACTTGTCTCACTTTATTTTAATAATACAATAAATAAATTAACAATATCATTCAAAATTTAGTCATTTTTAACAAAAAAATTGTGCTTGGAGTTGCTGGTGTTTTGTTGTTAATTCGTTTTACCGCTACAGAAATTAATGAAAAAAAACAAATTTTAGACCAAAAACCATTATTTGGAAACAATGTTTCTCAAAAAACAACATGTTCATTTTTGTACAACAAAAAAATTTTATTTTGGGAACTCAAAATTTTATTAAATGACTTTTAAACATGCCTTGTACTTAAGATCTTCTATATAAAATAAAATATGTTTTCCTGATTCTTTTTATGCTTTTTTAAAAACCGTTTTTAACCGGTATAAAACCGAAACCGTTTATTTCGGTTTTGGATATCGGTTTATTTCTGATTTTCGTATAACGGTTTCGGTTACGGTTTCGGTTTTAATAATGAAACGGTTTTAAACGGATATCGGTTACGGTTCCAATCCTTTTTTTTTTTACAAATTAACCAACGCTCAGGGGATGCCCCCTATTCGTGCAATGCACAGTGTTGATCGTAAGAAAGGATTATAGGTTAAAGGGAGGAGGAAAGATGGAGTAGTGTCGGTGGATGTTTGCTTTAAATTTCCCAATATTAAAAATGTCGGGAAAATAGAAGCAGGGAGAAGTTCCATAAACGTATCGTGCGACTGAAGACGGAATTATCTCTGAAATGCGTGGTTCTGTTGAGAACCGAGTGAACTACGAAGGGGTGGGCTTGGTTCGATGCCCAAGTAGAACGAGAGAATACACGATCTGGTGAAATCAGGCCATGTATTTCCCTCGAACACTTACCATTGTAATACCTATAAAACAGTCTTACAAACCCTACGGTCCTTCGGTGCTCAAGAGAACCAATAGAGGATGAAATATTTTCATCCCCTATTATATATATTGCACGTTGTTGGATTCGAACCAGGAACTCCAAGGAAGATTTTGAAGCCCCTGCCCATATGTGCGAATTGTATTCCATCTTAGGCCGAATATAGGTGGTGTAGACAACGCGCAAGTCAGCGGGAGTGAAGTATGTCTTACACCGTTTCAAAAAACCGAGGCACTTGGCCGCTTCTTTCGACACATTAAATATGTGATCATTCCAACGGAGATCACATTGAATTGATATGCCCAGAACGTCTAGAGCAGCTGACTGCGCAATATCCACAGCACCCATATGGAGGGGAGGGAGGGGTGAATCCATTCTTTTGTGAGATAACTGACAACATTGGGTCTTGCTAGCATTAAAATCATTTCTATTTGAAGGCCCCACTCGGAGATTGTTTTAAGGTAATTATTGAGTGTATCATCCTTTTACCCTCAATCTCCAAAGAGTTTGGGCGCTTGTTGAACGAATATGAGTGACAAATGTTACTGTCATCTGAAAAGGAATGGATTGGGTTCTGGGTCGATGACAGGAGGTCATTGATAAAAACCAGAAATAGGGACGGGGATAGGACAGAACCCTGCGGGACTCAAGAATTGCTGGAATGTTGTTCTGAGAAAACACCATCCATCGCAACTCGTATTGAACGACGAACGACGATAGAAAACTCGATATCCATCGAGTAAAAGAATTACCAACACCATATGCAATAAGTTTTGATACCAGGGCTTCATGCCACACTCGATCAAAAGCCTTGGAAATATCAAGAGCACCTACCTTACTCTCCCCGAAAAGATGAATACAATTATTCCACTTTCCGGAGAGGACCGCCATCAAGTCACCGGTGGATCTGATCCTACGGAAACCATATTGCCGGTCACTAAGTAATTCGTTTCGCTCCAGATAGTTCACAAGGTGGAAGTTTATTACGCTTTCCATTACCATGGATAGCGCAGAGCATATTGCAATGGGTCGGTAATTAGCAGGGTTCGTAGCCTCACCCTTTTTCGGAACTGGCTGGACATTGGAAACCTTCCAACAAGATGGAAAAACTCCTGTTGTGTAGGAGATGTTGAAAAGGTTACGCAATGGACAAGCCAGCGTTGAGGCACACTTCTTCAACATATGGGCAGATATGCCATCATGCCCGGAGGCTTTGTTAATATTGAGATTTGCTAAAACCTTTTTAACTGACCGAGTTCGAAAATGTATCTCCGGCATTGCAGAAGAAACAAATTCAACGAAGTGTTGAGAGTTAGCATTATGACAGTCACTCATAGCGTGACAGTTCATTGATATTTTTCTAGTGGGTATTTGCTGTTGCTAAATATTAATTGCTAAATATTTAAATAATATTATATGCATTCTAATTGTTGTTAAAACAAAAAGTAAATGATGTTGGTTTGATGACACACCTTTTGGTCGTTGCCAAAATAAGCGGCGACAATTTACTAAGTCAGCAATTGTAACTATAAACCAAATTCGCAGCAGCGTCAAGTTACTAGCTTGAAGAAAATAAGCACGTGGTGCAATTTGTTTGTAAAAAAAGATGACTTCAATTCAATGACTTTGCGATGGTCTAAATTCAATGTCATCGCGGGTTGCTGATTATGCAAGAGTTGCTTTCACGGTCAGCGTTAAGAAGTCGAGTTGTGGATCGAACTTGAGTTCTTTACGGATCTTGTGATTGGTTAAAATTATGCTTCTGGGCATAAGCAGCAAAACACATTGTGATTGGCCAGCAAAAGACACTGGAAAAGTAGCATTGAAACTTAGATTAAGTATTAGTATATAAGCTGTAATTATTTAGTTTTTTAGAGAGTTGTTATTAGATTAAGAAGTGAGTTCATAAGTTGAACAGTAACAAGAAATGAAAGTTATAAAAAAAGGATAAACTGGAAATGAAGTAAGTGTTGTTATTTATTAAATGTCTTATTTTAGGTGATGAAATAGGGACCTTAACATTGGCGCAGCCGGTTTTAGAACCAAAAACAACCGCTCTAGATGGAAGATAGAAAAAATTTTAAATATGTTTTTAAAATAAATGGTAAATAATTTAAATAAAATCTAATTTTGGTAATTTAAAATTTTTTGTTGGAAATGACGTATTTTTAATGGAAGCCATACAATGAAAATTAAAGAAAAACACAACATGAAACAACAAAATAAAGTGGAGAAATTGGACGAAATAAAATATATATTGTATTGTAGTGAGTTTTGAGGAAAATAATGAAAACAAGGTGTAAGAAAATAATAAATTTTTAAATAAATAAGGAAAATCTGTCGAGAAAAATCTGAAGTTAAATAGAAATTCACTAGTGATACCAGTAATATTGAGAAAGTTAATTTCATAAATTTTAAAATGAGTATCCAACATATTGCAAAGACGTGAACCATTTGGTTCCGATGTTCGCAGGCACGGATTCCAATGATCTGCCCTCTGAAGTATGTAGATTCATACAAGGATGTGATTTAGCGGTAAAGGCTACGAATGAAACAGAGATACAAGAATTTATATCATGTGTTAAGTTAAGAATGTATGGAGACGCATTTGAACTAGTTAATGGAATTCAATTTAGCAGATTAGATGAATTATATACTCTAATAAAGCGAACATATCTTAAAACCATAACATTAGACTCAGTGATAAATGATATAAATCATGCCTATCAAACATCCACGGAAGAAATTAGACCTTTTGCAAGACGCCTAAATGTCCTGAAAACAAAGGCGGTGGAATTAATAAAAGAAAAATATAACGGCACAGGGGACGAGGCAATGTTAATGGAACTGGACAAATCCATACATAAGACTTTTAAAGTAGGTCTTAAAGACAGCACACTGAAAATACACATGCTAAATAATAAGTCAAACTCACTAGATTCACCGATAGATGAAGCAGTAGAAACGTTGGAGATAATACAAAGTGGGCGTGTAATAGAAACAACACAGAATGCCCCAGAGGTGCACTATAACAGGGCCTCACAAATAACATGCGAAAAAATTGTTATAGGAAACAATAGTGGATCATTTGGGCACGAAATGCTCGCAAACGAAAGGGATAAAGTTGTTCCAACATGTTCATTTTGCGGGAATGACGGACATACGAGGGACGAATGTATCAGTCAGAATAACATGCCTTTCTCTCAAGAATGTGGCAATTAAGGCCACGAAACGAGCCTTAGATGTGCAAATAATGAACCGGAGCCGGAACCGGAGCAAAACTGTACTCGTAGACAACAAACAATAAATTACGATTACAATCATGGCTACGACAATAATACGCAAGCCAATCATAGGATATGTTCGATGATAGAATAACAACAATAATTGGGAATATCATAATGAAAATAGAACTAATAATTATAATAACAATAATAATTACAATAACAATAATAATAATTATAATAACAATAATAATAATTATCGGAATAATAATCGTAGTTATAATAACAATGAAAATAATTACAATAGCAATAACAACAATAATAATAGTATATATATACATAGTAATAGTAATTATCGGAATAATATTCATACTAATAATAATAATGGGAATAGTAGTAATAATAATCGGGATTTAAATAAATGTAAATGGTGTGCAAAAATTGGGCATACGTTAGAAAACTGTTTTGCGAAGAGAGATTTTGAGTCTACCCGCAAGCAGGGAAACTGTTAGGGGCCCAGAATAGGCCAATAATCTGGGATCCCAAGACAAATTGCGAAATCAGGCCAAAGAAGATAGGAATTGTGAATCACACGCCATGCGCGGCAGTAGATACGTTCGCTATAAATGGTAGGAAAATGGTAGATAATTTTATTTCACTAATTGTATTAACGTTGAACGTTTTCGGCATAGTAGCATTAACAGCAAAAAATAATTTTTATGATTGCATAATAAATAGGATATGTATAGAAGAAAATAAGAAGACATTAAATGATTTGATTACTTCAGGAATGGATAGCATAAATAAAAATATGAGTAAATATATTGAAAATATTAAGGAATTAAAATTAAGTTTATATACAAAATCAAAGAAAAATCGCATTATTTATAGTAGACATGGGGAATTCAGACAGAAATCAAAATTAAATGATGTCTTTAAAGAAATTCCTTGTAAGGAAGCGAAAAATGGGAAACTAATATTACTAGTAGATTCTGGTGCAGACTCTAGCTTGGTAAAGTGGAGTGCATTAGATAATAAACTAGAGAGAAATTTAAAAGACACAAAAGATCTGAGCGGAGCATTTGGGGGGCATGTGACCACCGCAGGATCAATTGAAATTCACCATATGGAACATAGAAGGCTCAGTCTGACGTTACACACAATAATGCAGGATCAGGGAGTTCCGACAGAAGGTATACTTGGACGAGATAATCTATGGAACCACGCAATCATCAATGCAGTGAAAAAGGGATTAACCTTTATAGACAGAAACAAAAATAAAATTGTAATACTACCACTCAGATCACTAGATGAAATAAATAAAATATTATACAGTGAAGAAATAAAAATAACAGCAAGATCTAAAGGTATCGCCAGATTACCACTACGAACCAAGATCCCCGTAGTAATAATTCAAAAACAAGAAATGATATTATATCACCAAGCACGTCGCCTTGGAATTCACCACTATTCTTGGTACCTAAAAAGAGTGGCAAGGACGGACAGAAAAATGGAGACTGGTAATAGATTTCAGAAAATTGAATGACGCAACGATTAAACAAGTATTTCCAATACCTCGTATTGATGAAATTTTGGATCAATTAGGTCACAGTAGGTATTTTTCAACATTAGATCTTGCAAGTGATTATCACCAAGTGCTAGTGGATGAACGCCACAGAGAAAAAACAGCGTTCAGCACGGGCTTGGGACATTTTGAATTTAATAGGATGCCATTTGGATTGACGGGGGCACCCGCTACGTTTCAAAGAATAATGAACCACATATTAACAGGATTGAAGGGACTTGATTGTTTCGTATATCTGGACGATATAGTGGTGTATGGAAAAAACATAATGGAGCACGAAATTAGACTATGTAAGGTGTTAGAAAAACTGAGAGAAAATAATTTGAAATTAAATACGGAAAAATGCAATTTTTTAAGGCGTGAAGTAGTATATTTAGGGCACAAATGCACGGAGTCAGGCGCAATGCCAGATCCTGATAAAATAGAATGTGTCAAAAATATTCCGGTACCCAGGACCAAGAAATAGGTGCAAGCCTTCTTAGGATTAGTAAATTATTAGAGAAAATTCGTTAAGAATATGGCAAGGTTAACACTACCGATTAATGAACTGTTACGGAAGGATGCCAGTTTTGTATGGACAGACAACTGCCAGGATTCATTTATAAAACTTAAGGAAGCAATTATTTCATCTAATGTTCTAGTATACCCAGATTTTTCAAAACCATTTGTATTGACAACAGATGCAAGTGGAGAAGCTATAGGAGCAGTGCTGTCACAAGGCGAGCTAGGTTCTGATCGACCAATCGCATTTGCAAGCTCTGGATGACGCAGAAACAACGTAATTGAACGAGAATTTTTGGCAATAGTATGGGCCACAAAAAATTATAGAGCGTATTTGTTAAGGCGTCTATTCACGGTTTATATGGATCATCAACCACTGCGTAGCATAGCGAATTTAATGGATCAAACGTCAAGGCTAGGCAGGTTCAGGCACATATTATCAGAATACGAGTTTGAAATAATTTATAAGCCTGGCAAAAAGAATTTAAATCCTGACGCATTAAGTAGGATTCCACAATTAGAAACAGAAATTGCGGCAGTTCAAACCCGTTCTAAAAATACACCAAAGGCAATAGATCCACAACCGGACGTCAGTAAGACAGTCTTGGACGACACAGTAACGGATATGGATGGTGAAACAATCTTGAGTCAAGTATTAACTGACCCTGAAGAAATTAAAACAGTTATTAGAGACTTTCACGACTCACCTTTAGGGGGTCATCAGGGCACACTGAAAACATATTTTCGAATAAGAAAGTAATATAGGTGGAAGGGTATGCAAAAACAAATTAAAGAGTATGTAAAAAAATTGCCCTAAATGTCAAGTTAACAAAAGTTCTAAGCTAACAAAAATGCCAATGGTCTTGACAGATACACCAACGCGCCCATTTGATAAAGTTTATATGGACTTAGTAGGAATTTTACCTGAGACAGTATCTGGCAATAAATACATTTTAACATTTCAAGACGATTTTTCAAAATATATGTGCTGTGTAGCAATACCAGACGCAGAAGCAAGCACAGTGGCTAAAGCATTTTATGATGAAATTATAAAACGCCACAATATTCCGAAAATTCTAGTAACTGACAATGGCTCTAATTCGTGTCAAAGTTATTTTCTGATACATGCAAATTATTGGGTAGTAAAAAAATGCACATTACACCTTATCACCCACAGGCCAATGTATCATTAGAATGTAGTCACAGACCATTAGCAGAATATTTGAGATGTTTTGCAAAGGAGGATGGTTCCAATTGGGATCAATGGTTAAATTCGGCAATGCATGTCCATAATAATACGATGCATGTGTCAACTGGGCAAACACCTTTCCGAACACTATATGGTTATGATTCTGATATGCCAACTAATTTGAAACGTAAAGTTTCACCAATATATAATGCCGATGATTATAACAAAATATTAAAATATCAAATACAGCGCGCGCATGAAATAGTGAGACAAAATCAAGAAAAGGTAAAAGAAAAATCTAAAACGAGCTACGATATATCATTAAACCCCATTGAGTTTCAAATTGGAGAAATGGTTGTAATAAAGAATCAACATAGGAAAAGTAAATTTTCACCAATTTGGTTAGGGCCCTATAAGGTTTTGTCCGTCACTACCCCCGTGACAACGACAATATTAATAAAAGGAAAGGGAAAGAAAATACACAACAATTTGTTGAAAAATACCATAATTAGAAATTGATGTACTAATTGTTAAAATGCGGAAATATATTTATAAATAAATTGCGAAAAGTTTAGTATGGTGTGATAATGAATAGGAAATAGGAAAACAGAAGAAAACGGTACCCATAGATCGTTATGTATTACTTAGGGTTAATTTACTAGCATGTGGCGGACCAAATTTAAAAGTTATGAAAACAAGAAATATTAGGAAAAATATAAATAAGAAAGAATTAAAATAAAATACGAAATAAATGCGATAAAATATATTTGTACGAAATTGAGATATTGAACAAATAGCTAAGTACTGCTGAGCGTAGATAACTAGCATAGAAATTTTGAATTGTATGTGAATTATGAAATTATGGTTGAGTTATTAATTTTAAATTAAAATATAATGAAAAATAGACTTTGATGAATAGAATTTTGAATAAATAAAGAATTATTAATTTATGTTAATTGCTGACGAGCAAATAAATGACAAGTAGGTTTTTTTTAGAGCTAGAAAATGCTCCAAATAATATATAGGAAAAATATGATTGAATTAAAAGACTAGAAATAATATTATAAAAAATATATAAATACGTTTACTACGAATGAAAAATAGGTTTTTAGAGCTAGAATATGCTCCAAAAGAGATTAGTATGATTGACTTAATTGATTAGAGAAATATTATAAAAATTATGAGAAAATGCATACAACAGTTGCAAAATGCATACAAGACTTTTTAGAGTTAGCAAATGATACAATTGTTATGTTGATATTTATTTTATTAAAGCAGCTAAGTATTACTTCGGGTAATTTACTAGCCTGTGCAATAAATTATGAGTTTATGTTGAATGGAAGAAAAAAAAAAAAGAAAAATGTAGAAATTGAAGTTATAAGATTATTAAATAATATAATTGTATTAAGCATAGAAACAAATGAGAACGGCAATTACATTTTATGTAAGGAATCGATGTACTCTTCGAAAAGAGTCGACATCCGTAAGACCACTCCGTACGCTAATCTTAAGCTATTAATTTAATAGTTTGAAAAGAACAGCAGCAAATTTATTTTTAAGCATTTCACTAAATACGACGAATACTAGTCTGCAACTTGATCAATTGCATACGAATCGTATTAGGTGAACTCGAGCGAAAACTTAAGATGATCACTTAGGTTTCGTTAGAGATTGCGATAGAATGAAAAATAAATAAAAATAAAAATTGCATATATGTCGAATGAGCATTTTTTTAAAATAAACAGCTTAAAAATAAGCTAAACTTCACAAGGTTTAAAACAACAACAAAAAAAAAGTGGAAGATGTTTTACTTATAGAATATGTTATTCAGATAAAATATATTCTGTTAGAATTATGAATAAATTAATATTTTTTTTCTCTTCTGGAAAAATGTTTATGAAACAACAAAACCAATATAAGTATTTATTATGCTGATTAGTTTAATAGATATTAAAATATAAAAATATAAACTTTAATAAATATGTTATATGACACATGTATTTTGTACAAACCACAACTTATATTGTAAAATATTAACACAAATTATAAGATAATGTCAAACTTCGTAATATAAGAGAATGTTAAGTTATAAGAAAAATGTGTTTTTTTTTTATTTTATAAAATTTTAAAGTACAATATTATATAAGGTAATATATGAATGATAATTTTGAGAGAGATATAACGATGTTATTATATGAATATAATTATGTTTAATAGACACTTAAATATGTGAGTGATTGTAATGATGAATACACGAAAATTATTAGATTTAAGTAAAAATAATTATAGCAACGAAATCTCATTGAATACTAAAAATATTGTGACAGTAATTAGATATAGTTTTATTAGAAAAATAAGTTGGCAATAATATGGCTAATCCTTCTCATTGTGAGGGTCCAGGTAGATTCAATTCACAGAACGACAGCGTTGGAGCAGCATTCACTCGTGTTCGATCGGAAAACAGATATATGGATCTACAGGGCGGAGTGAACAGTAATCACGAAATTTATTGTAACTGACTCAAGCGAACAATTGTAGGTAACAGATGACTTCATGTCCAGGGTACAGGGTTCATGCACAAGAAACGAACGGTTGCGGAAAACCTACGATACGCGTAAAACATACGGAAAACATATGCGTTAAACTACGTAAAACATATGATAGAGCAACAAGTAACGATGATGGCCCGTAATTACGACAGGTTGTCCACAACGTGCGAGATGGCATCAATTGAATTCGCTATCATAGTGTTGAAATAAAGAAGATTGTGAGCACAAACTTGAAAAAGCTCCAGAACCAGAAAGTTAGCTAGCATAGCATGTTGCACCCGGACATTTTGGGCCAAGCGTTGCTGGGCGAATTAACAGTGGAACTGAAGATGATGTACGAATCAGAGTGGTTCTTAAAGAACATATTGAATTTACACATCGAAGCTAAAGCGACATCGCAATGTAGTGTCGGAAGCAAGTTAGACGGAGTCAGGAGCAGTCCAAACCCCGAGAAGTATCCTACTAAGGGGCTCCTAGATCTGTGAGATCGATGACTGCTTCACTAACAAATAAGATGGTGCGAACCGCAGTCCGAAGGAAAGAAGACAAGCACAAGAACTCATATCTGGAACTTGAAGAACCAGTATCGTTAACGCATATGAAGATCGATTAACCATGCCAATAGTGACGAGAGTTATTTTTACAGCAGAACCCGCCATTATACCAACGGAGACCGACCACGATATCTTGACAACAACTGCTGTAATACATAGACAAGGTGATTGCGGAGCAGAAGTATGCGGTTATGTATGTATTAAGTATCGGTAGTATGTTTGTATTGTACAGTAGTGTAAGGTATTGGTATGAGATGTTAGTATAAGATTGTTGTAAGTCGAAAAAAAAAATTTTTTTTGTAAGGGGGAGGAATGTTGAGAGTTAGCATTATGACAGTCACTCATAGCGTGACAGTTCATTGATATTTTTCTAGTGGGTATTTGCTGTTGCTAAATATTAATTGCTAAATATTTAAATAATATTATATGCATTCTAATTGTTGTTAAAACAAAAAGTAAATGATGTTGGTTTGATGACACAACTTTTGGACGTTGCCAAAATAAGCGGCGACAATTTACTAAGTCAGCAATTGTAACTATAAACCAAATTCGCAGCAGCGTCAAGTTGCTAGCTTGAAGAAAATAAGCACGTGGTGCAATTTGTTTGTAAACAAAGATGACTTCAATTCAATGACTTTGCGATGCTCTAAATTCAATGTCATTGCGGGATTATGCAAGAGTTGCTTTCACGGTCAGCGTTAAGAAGTCGAGTTGTGGATCGAACTTGAGTTCTTTACGGAACTTGTGATTGGTTAATCCTATGCTTCTGGGCATAAGCAGCAAAACACACTGTGATTGGCCAAAATTATGTTTCTAGGCTGAAGCTGCAAAAGACACTGGAAAAGTAGCATTGAAACTTAGATTAAGTATTAGTATATAAGCTGTAGTTATTTAGTTTTTAAGAAAGTTGTTATTAGATTAAGAAGTGAGTTCATAAGTTGAAAAGTAACAAGAAATAAAAGTTATAAAAAAGGATAAACTGGAAATGAAGTAAGTGTTGTTATTTATTAAATGTCTTATTTTAGGTGATGAAATAGGGACCTTAACAGAAGGGCAGTGGTTGATTGCTATCTGGGAGCGTTGAATTATTTGCAAATAATTCTGCCAAGAGATTAGCTTTATCAACTGGGTCAGTGAAGGTCTGGCCATTCATAACAAGGGTTGGAGTAGACGATGTCATCTGATTCTTCACCCTTTTAACAAATGACCAGAAATTTTTACTACCTCTATGGTAGAGAAGGACCTTTTTGCGCGCGTTTTGTTCGTGTAGAATCTTTTCACGTAGTAGAATCTTTTCACGTGTATGTGAAGTCTTTCAATGTCAGCATTCTTATTAGAACGCCAATTCTGAAAGGCTTCCCCTTTCGACCTGACTGCAATCCTGCAAGTCTCATTAAACCAAGAGTGGTCCTTGGGTTTAATGCTAATCTTGAAGGACCGCATACCCAATAAAATAATATTTTGTACCATTAAGGCCGCGGAATTTATGTCTCTATCTGCGAAACACAATTTCCAATTAAAGTTGTGAAAAAAAATATTTAACGCAACCCAATTTGCTTTTTCGTAAACCCATACAGTTCTCTTCGGGGCTTTAATCGAAGAGACGCGTAAACTAGAATTAAGCGGAAACAATACAGTGGTCGGAATTACCAAGAGGTACAAGGACTTTTACATCATATTGTTCATGATGCGAAGTCAGAAAAAGGTCTACTTTGGCTCTTCCCGCCGATGCGTGGGAGGTACGTCGGCTCCTTCACCAGTTGCGTGAGTTGATTGCACTCGGCAAACAGCTCAACATAACAACCATCCAGTGTTGATAGACCCGAGTGGCTCAACCAAGTGGCGTTGTGCACATTAAAGTCACCAGCAACAACAATTTCACTGCCTGGAAACTGTTCCAAAATATTTGAGATCGAATCTGATAGTGCATCTAACTTGTTACAGGTAGAAACCCTATCTAGATTCGGACTCCTATAAATAAAACACAAGTGCATGATGTGTTGCAAGATTTTGAATTTAATCCACATAGAATTAAATTCATTATCCGAAGCACTATGTTGCTGCTGGTACGCAACGTCACTTCGAATAAAAAGGGCGAGACCCCTATGGGCAGAGAACAATGGCAGTAAGTGGTACCCCGGTATCTAAAATTCCAGTGGATCTGCACACTAACTAACCTGGGTTTCACCTAATGCCATTATATGTGGCCTATAAAAAATTCGACCCCAGTCCACGAACGTTGCAAAAATCTATACGAAAGTTTTGCGACATTTTCGCTACTGGGTGAATTTAAAACATACAAACATACTAATAGCGGGCACAGTTGAGACGAACAGATGAGAGCGTAAGCTAAACAGTGGTCAGTGTTATGCCTGGGCCACCGTCTTCGTTACGCACTCTTGCAGTCTCAACTATGCACGCAGTTAGCGCGGAATAGGATGGGGGAGGGACGGAATACAATCAACAAACCTGTGCAATTGATGCAGAAAGGCCCTTTGTGCTGGCAATTGCAATGAAAAATCAGTAGGGAAAGTTAGATCACATGGGAAATTTTAAAGTAGGTGTAATTATGATAGTTAGGATTATCAAAATAATTGTCGGTCTAAGCCGACTATAAATACCCTACACATATGTGTGGTTACCATTTAAAGTGATATATAGGTCACCAGGGTATACGAATCCTGAAAATAACTACAAACATTCAATCGCTGAAGAATTTCCATTCATTTGATACCCATATTTACAAATGGGTAGGTGTACCGAATTTCGATTTTTTTTTTGTGAACCACAAGTCTTTTCGCCGGAAAACATTATTATCATGTATTTGAGTATGATGTCAATATATATAAAGTATACCAAAAAAGTTTACCTAAGCACGTATACATAAAAATTAATCTTTATATGTACATTTTATATGAGGTATTTGAACATAAGTGGTCGGATCATAGGTCACAATGGACCGATCTTGCCGATTTTTTCACACATACAGCGTAGGTATATTAGTAATCTAAGTTATAAGTTTCATTTATCTAGCTCTTCAATTTTAAAAGTAGTAGGGATTTCAACAGACAGACGGACAGACAGACAGACGGACATCGCTAAATCGACTCAGGAGGTCATGCTGATCAAGAATATGTATACTTTTCCATACCGGAGATGCTTCCTTCTGGGTGTTACAAACGGCGTATCAAACTGAACATACCCTTTCACTCTTAGTGTAGGGTATAAAAACGGCGAGTGCAGAGTGCAGCAAGTCCACATGCAGCGAAAACCGGTTCTGCTCTATTGATGTTGTTGTGATATTTGTTGCTATTTATATTTAATTATTTGTTTTGTGTAATTTATTTTTTTATTTTTTTTTTTGATATTGTTTTTTGTTGTCCACGGCGACTGGATTTTAATGTTATTGTTTGATTTTATTTTTGTTTGTTGGTTGATGTTGTTATGTTTGGCGGCACATTTTTAAACATATAAAACGACGGACGGAAAACGTTTAAAGACAACAGGACGACACGACACGTCCGTCTCCCATAAAATCATTGACGCAACAGGAACTTTACGCGGAACTTTAAACCAATGATATGGATTCAATGTAACAAGAAGAATTTCATTGGATTAGAGCGAGATGAATGGGTACATCTTATGGCCTATAAGGAATACATACAACTAAAACTTGATCATTATAAGTTTCTTTCTCCAGACACTCTATTAGATCATCCCACATTACATAATTTATATTGTGTCTTTAAATATCGAAAAGTTGATGGAAAATGTACATTTTTTTAAATCAAAATGGTCATATTGCTTATATTATAGACAATGAAGCCTGGAAGAATATAATACGTATTGGGATTTTTGTGACATCATTTCTTTTTTGGAATTCAATGCTACAGCATCAAATTTTTGTTTTTTATCATAATAACTTTATTTCGAAATGCTTTGAACTTAAAAAATTTTATGTACAGTTAAATGAATTGAATGGTATATATGATAAAGATATAAAAATAGAATTAACTAGATTATGTTTTGAAATTACAAAAAAAATGCAAAAACAAATAAAAAATGATGTAAAACAGAATAAACTAATCATAAAAGCAAAAGAGACAACTCTATAAATAAAAATTTTATTTCTTTTTATTTTTAATATATAATTTTACATAATTTTTAAAATGTCCAAAAAATAGTAATAAATGAAATTCACAGATCTGCTAGGGAACATTTTCCTAGGAGAAGATTTATACAAAAAGGTTTAAATGATACATGGCAAATTGATTTGGTAGAAATGATTCCGTATCATTCCCTAAAGAATGGATACTTACTAACAGTCATCGACATTTTTTTTTAATTTGCATATGCCATACCAGTTAAAACTAAAAATGCCTAAGATGTGTCTACCGCAATGTTAAAAATATTAAATAATTCTAAAGTTCAAAAAATATTCAATCTGTGGAAAATGTTTAGTAATACAGTACATATAAATACAATATATATCAAAGATTGAAACCTAAAAGAATAACGGTTTCGATTTCGGTTTCTTCCGCGTTTCTGTTTCGGTTACGATTTTGGTTGTAGGTTTTTATTACGAAATGGTTTCGGTATATCGGTTCCAAGTTACGGTTTCGGTTTTTGTATAAATTTTCTTTTTTTCCATAATTTTCAAATAATTTAACATTGTTTATATTGTGCTAAGTTATGTTCAAATTGTGAAATTGGGGTAAAGTGGGAAACGTAATTTAAGCAATGTTTTTTAGTGAAAATATTGTGTTATATGAATTATTTAATTGATTTCGCCAAGAAAAAAAATTCAATCGTGACCAAAAGTAACATTATGATCTGAATTGCAGAGGAGAGCCGAGAAGCGAACCTTAAACAAAAGCAAGAATAATACATCTGTAAATATTCTTAAAAATTCATGAAATGAAGAAGAATTATGTACAATTTCCATACATAAAACCAAAGAATTTTAATTTCAACAATTCATGAACTGCAATATCTGCAAATAAATATCTGCCTTTATACTTGAAATGTTCGAACTAGCACTTTATTTTCCGTATAAGTTACTAATTTTTTCTTGTACCACCATTGTATTTTTTTTACCTTATTATAAGTATCCTTAATATATATGTCCGAAATTTAGGTGTTTTGAAAAAATCATTCAAAAATCAATCAAACTCAGACTTATAAATGGTATTCTATGGAATAGTTCCTTTAAAAGAATTTAAACATTATTTAAATGAACTTTTCAAAACTTGTCTCACTTTATTTTAATAATACAATAAATAAATTAACAATATCATTCAAAATTTAGTCATTTTTAACAAAAAAATTGTGCTTGGAGTTGCTGATGTTTTGTTGTTAATTCGATTAACCGCTACAGAAATTAATGAAAAAAACAAATTTTAGACAAAAACCATTATTTGGAAGCAATGTTTCTCAAAAATCAACATGTTAATTTTTGTACAACAAAAAAATTTTATTTTGGGAACTCCAAATTTTATTAAATGACTTTTAAACATGTCTTGTACTTAAGATCTTCTATATAAAATAAAATATGTTTTCCTGATTCTTTTATGCTTTTTTAAAAACCGTTTTAAACCGGTATAAAACCGAAACCGTTTATTTCGGTTTTGGATTTCGGTTTATTTATGATTTTCGTATAACGGTTTCTGTTACGGTTTTAATATATATATATATATATATATATATATATATATATATATATATATATAAAATATATATATATATATATATATATATATATATATATATATATATATATATATATATATATATAGAATATATATATAATATATATATATATTTATATATATATATATATATTTATATATATATATATATATATATATATATATATATATATTTTTTATATATATATATATATATATATATATATATATATATATATATATATATATATTAAAACCGTAACCGAAACCGTTATACGAAAATCATAAATAAACCGAAATCCAAAACCGAAATAAACGGTTTCGGTTTTATACCGGTTTAAAACGGTTTTTAAAAAAGCATAAAAAGAATATATAAATATATATAAATATTAAATAATTCTAAAGTTCAAAAAATATTCAATCTGATCAGGGAAAAGAGTTTTTTAATAAAGACTTTAAAAGTCTAATGAAACAATACGATATTAATCACTATCATACATATACACATATGTGAAAGATTTAATCGAACGTTAAAAAATAAAATGTGGAAAATGTTTAGTATGCAAGGAGATTACAAATGGATTTATTCATTAGATCGATTGATAAATGAATATAATAAAACCTGGCATCGAACTATTAGAATGAAACCCGCTGAAATAACTAAAAGAAATGAAAAATTATTGTTAAAAACAATATATAATTTCCCCAAAGTATTTCCTATGCCGAAATAGGCGATCATGTTCGAATAAGTAAATATAAGGGTATATTTTTTAAGGCATACGAACGAAATGGGTCTACAGAAATATTTTCTATTCAGCGGGTGAAAATAACGAAGCCAGTGACTTACATTCTAGAAGATTATAAGGATAATCTAATCCCAGGATATTTTTATGAATTTGAACTTCAAAGAGTGAGAGATAAAGATGCATATCTAATTGAAAAAATTGTACGAAGAAAGGGGGATAAAGTGCTTGTTGAATGGTTGGAATTTAATGATGATCATAACACATGGATTAATAGAAGTCAATTGCTAAATTAAAAATATATAAACAACTATAAAAAGAATTCACATAATATTAACGAATCATATACGTATTAACCTTGTACAGTGCTTAACCTAAAAATTATGATCATAAAAAAAATTAAAAGAATATTAAACCCAAGAGTTCTTAAAATATTTATTTTAGAGATTATCTAAAAAAATAAAATTTATGAAATTTGTAGTTAATAAAGAAATAAATTTATGAAAAATGTTTTTTATTTAATTTTTTAATTATATTTTTATTATTTTCTATATAATTTACGTAATACAGTACATATAAATACAATATATATCAAAGATTGAAACCTAAAAGAATAACGGTTTCGATTTCGGTTTCTTCCGCGTTTCTGTTTCGGTTACGATTTTGGTTGTAGGTGTTTATTACGAAATGGTTTCGGTATATCGGTTCCAAGTTACGGTTTCGGTTTTTGTATAAATTTTCTTTTTTTCCATAATTTTCAAATAATTTAACATTGTTTATATTGTGCTAAGTTATGTTCAAATTGTGAAATTGGGGTAAAGTGGGAAACGTAATTTAAGCAATGTTTTTTAGTGAAAATATTGTGTTATATGAATTATTTAATTGATTTCGCCAAGAAAAAAAATTCAATCGTGACCAAAAGTAACATTATGATCTGAATTGCAGAGGAGAGCCGAGAAGCGAACCTTAAACAAAAGCAAGAATAATACATCTGTAAATATTCTTAAAAATTCATGAAATGAAGAAGAATTATGTACAATTTCCATACATAAAACCAAAGAATTTTAATTTCAACAATTCATGAACTGCAATATCTGCAAATAAATATCTGCCTTTATACTTGAAATGTTCGAACTTGCACTTTATTTTCCGTATAAGTTACTAATTTTTTCTTGTACCACCATTGTATTTTTTTTACCTTATTATAAGTATCCTTAATATATATGTCCGAAATTTAGGTGTTTTGAAAAAATCATTCAAAAATCATTCAAAAATCAATCAAACTCAGACTTATAAATGGTATTCTATGGAATAGTTCCTTTAAAAGAATTTAAACATTATTTAAATGAACTTTTCAAAACTTGTCTCACTTTATTTTAATAATACAATAAATAAATTAACAATATCATTCAAAATTTAGTCATTTTTAACAAAAAAATTGTGCTTGGAGTTGCTGATGTTTTGTTGTTAATTCGATTAACCGCTACAGAAATTAATGAAAAAAACAAATTTTAGACCAAAAACCATTATTTGGAAGCAATGTTTCTCAAAAATCAACATGTTAATTTTTGTACAACAAAAAAATTTTATTTTGGGAACTCCAAATTTTATTAAATGACTTTTAAACATGTCTTGTACTTAAGATCTTCTATATAAAATATGTTTTCCTGATTCTTTTTATGCTTTTTTAAAAACCGTTTTAAACCGGTATAAAACCGAAACCGTTTATTTCGGTTTTGGATTTCGGTTTATTTATGATTTTCGTATAACGGTTTCGGTTACGGTTTTAATATATATATATATATTATATAAATATTTTATATATATATATATATATATATATATATATATATATATATATATATTATATATATATATATATATATATTATATATATATATATATATATGTTATATATATATATTATATATATATATATATATATATATACATATATATATATATATATATATATATATATATATATATATATATATATATATATATATATATATATATGTATATATATATATATATATATATATAACCTTACGTCTCTTCTTTTTTCAACATTTTCCATCGTTTTACCATATACGGCATTATTCAACAATTTAAGTTTTTTTCAAAATCATTTTTAGCCTGCTTCCTTTGTTCTGTATTAAGAATAATATATGGTTCTAACCATTTGCTTTGTTTGACGCGCAGAAAACGATGTACTTTTTTAGCGTTAAACCAAGTTGTAAACATAGTTGCAAGTATTTTAAATGAATTATATACTTGTCTTTTTTATGAAGATCGGCTATTAATTTAACTCCTTTTCCACCAATTGGTATTTTGTTTTCAGGACAAAATGGAAGACAAATAAGCTCGTCATGAATAGAATCTGGATATTCTAAACCAAGGATTGAAACCTAAACGAATAAAGGTTTCGATTTCGGTTTTTTCTGCGTTTCGGTTTCGGTTACGGTTTCGGTTTTAAGTTTTTATAACGAAACGGTTTCGGTATACCGGTTCCATGTTACGGTTTCGGTTTTGATTTCGGTTTTTGTATAAATTTTCTTTTTTCCATATTTTTCAAATAATTTAATATTGTTTATATGGTGCTAAGTTATGTTCAAATTATGATATTGGGGTGAAGTGGGAAACGTAATTTAAACAATGTTTTTTGTTATTTTAGTTAAAATATAGTGTTATATTAATTATTTAATTGATTACGCCAAGAAAAAATTTTAATTCAAAATTTCGTAACCACAAACCAATGAAAAGCAATTTTTTGACATAACCTGAGATATGATCTGAATTGCAAAGAAGAATAATTTTGTACAATTTCCATCCATAAAAGCCAAAGAAATTAAATTTCAACAATTCAGTGAACTGCAACATATGTAAAATAGTGTTGATCATATGCAAGAGCAAGTCAAGAAATGGTAATCTTGTTCTTGTTCTTAAAAGCTGAGTCTTGGTCTTGCATAGGTACATATGATCTTGTTCTTGCAATACCTTTTTTGCTCTTGCTTTCAAGAATCTTTCAAAATTTTACTTTTTAAATTTTAAATAAAAGATCGAAGACAAATATCTTAAACTGCATATTAATTATGAAAACGAATAGATTTTGAACACTAATTGTATTTAAGTTACTAATTTTCCATATTTTCAATTTCTTCAACAAAAATAAATTATTTTTCTAACAAAAAAAAAATTGAATTATATTTTAACAAGAATTAATAAGATATAATTGTACAAATCAAATGATGTTGGCAAGACAATTCAAAATCTCAAAGCCATTCATAATAAATATAAGGAATATTTCGTATAGGCATATTTCTATTTTCGTCAGAGATTAAAAAAATCCGAATGCTGCACGCACCGTATGTAAACACAAACTCAAACGCAAACGCTACAAATCGAACACTAACAGAAAGAAGAGAATACAACAATAACGAATTACGATTCGTATATACACACTTTCACAACGACAACTCTTTGTTGCTATCCGGTATCATCGCAAGGCAACAAACAGACGCATGACAACAGACAGATGCATAACAACGGACAGACGCATGACAGCAGACAGTCGCATGACACCACACTTCATGTATGTATCTAGTACAGCTATCTAGTTGGCAACAACAACGAGTTTTTTTTGTGGTACAAAAAATTTCCCGCCAAAAATTCTATCAAAATCGTGGATGCTGCTTTATTGTTATGCTGCTTTATTTTCATTTCTGTTGTTTTTGCACTTTCAAACGAATCAACGGATTTGTGAAAAAAAAGAAAAACACAAAATGCAATATATAAGCTAAATGAGGTACACTGTGAAAGTGTATATATATTATTTTTTTTTGTTTTATAAGTTGAATGAAATAATGCACATAGAACTTGACTTAAGTAAACTTCATAATTATACAAAACAATAATAATAATGTGCATAAGTGCATATGCACAATCGATGTACGAACGAGCGTAGCGAAGAAAAGCGAAAAAAACATTGTTTTGTCTATTTTATTTTATTGAAGCGACTTTTGAAGCACTTTTGAAGCTATTTACCGCTACAAAAGTGCCTCACAGACCTTATTTTTAAGATGCTTATATTCTTTAGCCTTGAAAAAATTTTGGGAACTCAAAATTTTATTAAATGACACTTTACTTAAGATCTTCTATTATAAAATGAAATATGTTTTTCTGTTTCCATTTATAGGTACTTTTTTAAAAACCGTTTTAAACCGGTATAAAACCGAAACCGTTTATATCGGTTTTGGATATCGGTTAATTTCTGATTTTCGTATAACGGTTTCGGTTACGGTTTCGGTTTTAAAAATGAAACGGTTTTAAACGGATATCGGTTTCGGTTACGGTTTCAATCCTTGTTCTAAACCAACCTCAAGAATATATCCAAATACAGAATATATCCAAATGAGGTGAATTTTAGTGTGGTGAGTTTTAATGTGGTTAATTTTATTGTGGTAAGTTTTATTCTCGTGAGTTTTAGTGTGGTGAATTTTTGTTTGGTGATTTTTGTTGTGGTGAGTTTTAGTGTGGTGAGTTTTAGTGTGATGAATTTTAGTGTGGTGAATTTTAGTGTGGTGAGTTTTTGTATGATGAGTTGACATACACGTAATGTAAAATGTATTTTCTATAGGGGGGCGCCACGCCCAATGGTACAATCACTCCCACATTCGGCGAAACCATTTAGAATGGTTAAAAATAATGCTGACCAAAATTTAGTTAAATTTGCTATACCAATTGCTGATATGCTGTGTTTTTAATTTTTGGGTTATATGGGAGGTACCATTCCCAGTCCTCCAATATTACCGAGATATAGCATATACTGTGCGCAGGCCCAACATACATATTGTTCCAAAATTTTATTCAATTTGGTTCAGCGGTTTTGACGTCTATTCGGAATTTAAAAATATATATCTTAGACAAAAACAACAATGTTCGAAAAATTTCGAAAAAAAAAATTTGCTAAAAAAAAATTTGGGCGACAATAATAACGCAATGGTCGAAATCACCATTTTACAAAAAAAAAAATATTCGACAAAAACAATGTTGAAAAACAAATATTTTTGCTTTTGTTTTAGATTTTTTTTTGTTTCTTTCATATTTTTGTTTTTCCTTAAGTTTGGATTTTTGTTTTATGTTATTGCTTTTGTTTTTGTATTTTTGCTTTTGTTTTGTGCTTTTGCTTTTGTGTTTTTGCTTTTAATTTTTTTTTTGTTATTTGAGTATTTTGTTTCATATTCGAAGCTGGTGAAAGTGCCGAGTTATATCGTTTTGAAAGTTTAGGTGGTATGGGAGGTGCCCCGCCTCTTTGTCCAATCCCGCCCATATTATATTATATTATATTATATTATATCATATTATATTATATTATATTATATTATATTATATTATATTATATTATATTATATTATATTATATTATATTATATTATATTATATTATATTATATTATATTATATTATATTATATTATATTATATTATATTATATTATATTATATTATATTATATTATATTATATTATATTATATTATATTATATTATATTATATTATATTATATTATATTATATTATATTATATTATATTATATTATATTATATTATATTATATTATATTATATTATATTATATTATATTATATTATATTATATTATATTATATTATATTATATTATATTATATTATATTATATTATATTATATTATATTATATTATATTATATTATATTATATTATATTATATTATATTATATTATATTATATTATATTATATTATATTATATTATATTATATTATATTATATTATATTATATTATATTATATTATATTATATTATATTATATTATATTATATTATATTATATTATATTATATTATATTATATTATATTATATTATATTATATTATATTATATTATATTATATTATATTATATTATATTATATTATATTATATTATATTATATTATATTATATTATATTATATTATATTATATTATATTATATTATATTATATTATATTATATTATATTATATTATATTATATTATATTATATTATATTATATTATATTATATTATATTATATTATATTATATTATATTATATTATATTATATTATATTATATTATATTATATTATATTATATTATATTATATTATATTATATTATATTATATTATATTATATTATATTATATTATATTATATTATATTATATTATATTATATTATATTATATTATATTATATTATATTATATTATATTATATTATATTATATTATATTATATTATATTATATTATATTATATTATATTATATTATATTATATTATATTATATTATATTATATTATATTATATTATATTATATTATATTATATTATATTATATTATATTATATTATATTATATTATATTATATTATATTATATTATATTATATTATATTATATTATATTATATTATATTATATTATATTATATTATATTATATTATATTATATTATATTATATTATATTATATTATATTATATTATATTATATTATATTATATTATATTATATTATATTATATTATATTATATTATATTATATTATATTATATTATATTATATTATATTATATTATATTATATTATATTATATTATATTATATTATATTATATTATATTATATTATATTATATTATATTATATTATATTATATTATATTATATTATATTATATTATATTATATTATATTATATTATATTATATTATATTATATTATATTATATTATATTATATTATATTATATTATATTATATTATATTATATTATATTATATTATATTATATTATATTATATTATATTATATTATATTATATTATATTATATTATATTATATTATATTATATTATATTATATTATATTATATTATATTATATTATATTATATTATATTATATTATATTATATTATATTATATTATATTATATTATATTATATTATATTATATTATATTATATTATATTATATTATATTATATTATATTATATTATATTATATTATATTATATTATATTATATTATATTATATTATATTATATTATATTATATTATATTATATTATATTATATTATATTATATTATATTATATTATATTATATTATATTATATTATATTATATTATATTATATTATATTATATTATATTATATTATATTATATTATATTATATTATATTATATTATATTATATTATATTATATTATATTATATTATATTATATTATATTATATTATATTATATTATATTATATTATATTATATTATATTATATTATATTATATTATATTATATTATATTATATTATATTATATTATATTATATTATATTATATTATATTATATTATATTATATTATATTATATTATATTATATTATATTATATTATATTATATTATATTATATTATATTATATTATATTATATTATATTATATTATATTATATTATATTATATTATATTATATTATATTATATTATATTATATTATATTATATTATATTATATTATATTATATTATATTATATTATATTATATTATATTATATTATATTATATTATATTATATTATATTATATTATATTATATTATATTATATTATATTATATTATATTATATTATATTATATTATATTATATTATATTATATTATATTATATTATATTATATTATATTATATTATATTATATTATATTATATTATATATTATATTATATTATATTATATTATATTATATTATATTATATTATATTATATTATATTATATTATATTATATTATATTATATTATATTATATTATATTATATTATATTATATTATATTATATTATATTATATTATATTATATTATATTATATTATATTATATTATATTATATTATATTATATTATATTATATTATATTATATTATATTATATTATATTATATTATATTATATTATATTATATTATATTATATTATATTATATTATATTATATTATATTATATTATATTATATTATATTATATTATATTATATTATATTATATTATATTATATTATATTATATTATATTATATTATATTATATTATATTATATTATATTATATTATATTATATTATATTATATTATATTATATTATATTATATTATATTATATTATATTATATTATATTATATTATATTATATTATATTATATTATATTATATTATATTATATTATATTATATTATATTATATTATATTATATTATATTATATTATATTATATTATATTATATTATATTATATTATATTATATTATATTATATTATATTATATTATATTATATTATATTATATTATATTATATTATATTATATTATATTATATTATATTATATTATATTATATTATATTATATTATATTATATTATATTATATTATATTATATTATATTATATTATATTATATTATATTATATTATTATATTATATTATATTATATTATATTATATTATATTATATTATATTATATTATATTATATTATATTATATTATATTATATTATATTATATTATATTATATTATATTATATTATATTATATTATATTATATTATATTATATTATATTATATTATATTATATTATATTATATTATATTATATTATATTATATTATAATTTGTATTAAAAATTGTACTCAAAATAAGTAATAATTAAAGTTATTAAATTGTTTTTTTATGATTAGATGTTGGGGGTTATTTCATTTCTTGTTAGGATTTCTTACATTAGGACTTATTACATTAGGCGTTTTTGCGTTAGGTGTTGATTCGCAGAGCCACAAATATAACAGGCACAGCTTAAATGGTGAGAGAGCTCGGCCTAAGTCCTTCAGGACTGTAGCGCTAAACTATTATTGTTAGTTACCGAATGCCGATTGAATGAAAACCCGTACAATTTAGTTTAGTCTTCAATTAGTCGAAGTCACAAACACCCTTAATACAAAAAATGCTTGAGGCTTTTGTGTTTGGGACTTTTGTGTTTTGGGTTTCTCTGTTTGGGGTTTTTGTGCTTGGGGATTTTGTGTGTGGTGCTTTTTGTGTTTCGAGATTTCAATCCCAACCCATGAAACAACAGCTCTAGAATACGAATCAGGTTTTAACTCAAATTTTTTCTTCCAAAAATGGATTTGTCATTTTTGATTTCAAACGCGTCAATTAAAAATGATTCGGATATGCAAAATATTTGCTATTGAAGATTACTATAAAACTATTTCGAGGGAAATATAATTTAATTTGTTTGGAATTTCTGTTTTAGAAAAACTTAGTTTATTTAGTATTAGGTTTTCCGTTCGTAATAATATAACGTATTTTGGAAAATGCAACAGCAAATTTATATTCTTATTTAATACAAAAACGTACAATAGCTCCAATTAAGTGTTGTATAGCGAAAGTCTGAT